>JAUZNJ010016369.1:0-16054 GCA_034780135.1 Jordanella pulchra
ACATCTGCTGCAGCTGTTGTAGCCCCACACATCTGCTGCAGCTGTTGTAGCCCCACACATCTGCTGCAGCTGTTGTAGCCCCACACATCTGCTGCAGCTGTTGTATCTTTGCAGCTCAGAGAGTCTCAGGCTGTTGTGAAATAATAGAAACTTTTTTTTAACTTTAGTTTGTTTTGTTTGTGCCATGGCTGCACTAAAAGAGAAGCTACTCTCAGAAAGGACAGGTTCCCCATTGTTCTCCTGTGTGCAAGGCCAAAACGCTCACGTGTCGCAGTCTAAGCATGGCTTTAGCACACGTACTGTGGTGGTTTGCCTTCCACTCCCACGGCTCCTGTCAGAGCAGAACAGTCATAGAGAGAATGTGACCCAACCAGCTGCAGCAACCCAAATCTAAGGATCACTTTAACACACTCTGGAAGACAGATTAGTTCTTCCTTTATCTGGATATCTTGTAGATGTGAACAAACAAGGTCTTAATTTTACTCGCCTTGGAATGAGGACAATGTAATCTGACCTGCTTAACTTATTTTCATTCCATGCATCGTCGGCCCTCTCACACCACAATTCATGCATTCGGTTCTCCGTACGTTTCTCAAACATCTCACACCTGCAAACCTGTTCTTCTCTCTTTCTTTTTCATCCTGATACATCTGAGGAGAACCATCCCTGGAATCTGTGCCTCACAGCAATACTTCATAAACTTTGTGACTTTACCATAAAAGCACAAATGTCACCGTATCTTACTTAGATATGTTTGAAACGGACCAACAGAGAGAAAAAATGTGTACTTTGACTAGGCCATTGTTACACATAAATATGTTTTGATCTTAACCGTTTCTTTACCCCTGTGGCCTCATGTTAAAGCAGCTTTTCACCAGCCTTAAACCTCTTTGACCCTCTTCTCTTGCAGCGGGTTTGCTGTGGGGATCTACACCACCAATTCTCCTGAGGCTTGCCACTATGTGGCAGAAAACTCCAAAGCTAACGTTATTGTGGTGGAGAACCACAAACAGCTGCAGAAGATCCTGCAGGTGAGAGAAGAAAGACAATATAGGCCACAGAACTGATTGGCTTTCAGTTCCACAAACTTAAAACCTGCAAACCAGGATCAAATAAACAGCTTTAGCAAGTTCAGATCAGTGTTTAGTTGATGTTCCGTTTCCTCATTCCACTGCTGTAATTATTGTGGTTTTATTGTAGTTTCATAGATTCAATGTCAGCAACCAGTTTGCTCTTTTATTTTGAAATTTATTACACTAACAAAAACAAGAGTTTGATTATATTATATGGTAGTTTTTTATTTACTGTCTTAGTTTAAGTAAAATGTGTTGGTTGTTGAAATGTTGTGTAACTAATTAGTTTTTAATAAAAAGCAATATTTGAACCATAAAATTAAAGAAACTTTTAAAGGAATTTTTTTATCATAAACAATTTATTCAGGAAGTTAGAGATGTTTTGCTTATTTTTTTACGAGATGAGTACGGAGTGAATTTTGTTCCGTTATTTTTGCAAGCAAAGAACACGTTTTCTAAATGGAAATTTCACAATTTAGAAATGAAAGAAGGAGGGTTTTGTGTTTGGAGTGAAGAGGATGTGATCGGTAAAACACAATTTGCAAATTCGATCTGAAAATTGAGAAATTTTGAAAGAAAAAGAGAATCTAAGAAGCAGCAAAGTTACTCGCAAACCTTTTTTTAAAGTTGAGACTTTTCAAAGTTTCATTTCTTTTCTGCATTTCTTTCAAATTTCCTTCTTTTTCCACTTTTTCCAGATTATTTTTTCCAGATTTCTCTTTTTCAGATTGAATTTGCAGATTCTCTTCTTTTTAAACTGTGTTTTACGGATCATATTCTCCAAAACCAAGGCTCCTTCTGTCATGAAGATGTTTTTTAAAGCTTCATTTCTTTTTTTTACAGAATGTTTTCTTTGCTTGCAACAAAATTGGAACAAAATTTACTCCATACACATTTTATAAAACATGAAACATAAAAAATTAGCACAGTTCTACTAACTTCCTGACTGAGATTCGTAATAAAAGCACAAAGTTCCCTCCATACTGCAGAAATGGGCTTTTTAAATGAGAAACTGAAAAGTGTTTTTGCTTCCAGATTAAAGACCAGCTGCCTCACCTGAAAGCCATCATCCAATACAAAGACGTGGTAAAAGAGAAGAGGCCGTATCTGTACTCGGTAAGCTGGCGCTTGGATCCAGAACACGCAGACGTTTGTAGGGAAGACCAACTCATCCGTTTCTGTCGTTCCACAACAGTGGGAAGAATTCATGGCGCTCGGCCGCGACGAAACGGACGGACCTCTGGACGCCATCATCTCCAGCCAGAAGCCCAACCAGTGCTGCACGCTCATCTACACCTCAGGGACCACGGGCCAGCCGAAGGGCGTCATGCTGAGCCACGACAACGTGAGTTCTGAGCCCCGATGGTGTGGCGCCGTGTGTTGCAGGGTTCACGGCTCTCTGTGGATGGAAGCAAACGGGGGAATGAAAATATCTGGACGCTTCCACTGAATCTAAACAGCTTAAACTACAGACATCGTTGTGCTGCAGATCAACGCGACGCAGCGAACAGGAAGCGTCTGTATGCAGCCGACATTAAACCCAGTTCAACCTGTTTATGCTTTACTCTCAGCCTAAATTCAGCCGCTGTGTGCAGACCTCAGGTTTATTAGACAGCATTAGTGGACGAACAGGAAGTTCAGGGAGGAATCGGCTTCAGAGGAGCTGCACAATGACAACAGGACAGCTGTAGTTCTGTATGAAGAGGACGGGAGGAAATGAGAACAAATTCAACTTACTGTAAAACACTGGGAGGAAAAGCAGACCCCCTGCAGCATCTCCCAGCTGAGACGTGGCGGTGGGAGGATGTAGCAGCTGAATGCTGGGTAATCCTGGAACAAACGCTCTTAGAGATGAGAAATAGGCTGAGACTGGGACAAAGCTTCCGACCAACCCTGAACATAAGCCAGAGCCTCATGGCATTCAGGAAAAGGCAAAAAAAAGAGTCTGTTTGTGGCTAAAGTCTGTTTAATTCAGTTAAAGTGAAAATAACGATTGAAGATCCTGGAAAACAAAGGCTTGATTTTCCTCTTTCTTCCACTGCTGATCATCTCTGAAAAACCTCAGGTTGATCTTGTGATGCTTTTTAGACCTTCAGGCTGGAGAAAAAGAAACAAAAGAAAACTGCAGCTAATTTGTTTTTACAGTCGTGTTTTATGGAGGAAGAAAAGCTTCAGTCAGCATATGAAGGAAACCATGATCTGATCCCGGATCAAAGCGCTGATCGCTTCAAATCCTGCAGTTCAATGTGAGGAATTAAGATCCCAAACAGTTTGGCTGATATTTGGGACGACAGTGAAACAGATTGAGTGTGAACTTTTACGTCACTCGGATGTTTTATAACCAAGATTTTCTCAAATAGTATAAATTAGATTTAAAGCGAGAACTAAACATTTGCCAGAAGAAATACAACAGATTTCCATTTAAAAAACGAGTTTATTGGGATAAAATATCATGTTTGTCGTCCAACAGTCAAACAGACGTTTCCTTCAGTCTTTGGGATGAAAATAAGGAATTTGATTCATAAAGATCTAAAAAGTCGTGACGATTTTTAATTTATCTACAAAGTTTATTCAGTTCGTTTTAACATGAGGAGGTTTGTGCTACTTTTTCCTTATATGTATTTTGATTTTATACGTCTCATATTTATTGATATTTTCATCAAAATGTTTATTTAAATTGAATTAAAAATGTTTAATTAAATCAATAAACGATAAATGTTTGTTAAGGTTTTGCTTTATCTTGGCTTTAAGCTTCTTATCAAAGGTTCTTCAGTTTTTTGATTATTGGCTGAAAATTAGGATTTTATTTTCTTTCTGTTGTTTGTTTGAAAATGTTTGACAGAAAGAAGCTGTAATTTTTTATAATTGAATTTGTTTGTGTGTTCAGATAACCTGGACCGCTCTTTCCACGGGTAAACACGTCCACCTGAAGGACGCCACGCAGTCCCAGGAGGTGGTGGTCAGCTACCTGCCGCTGAGCCACATCGCCGCGCAGATGGTCGACATCTGGGTGATCATGAGGGTCGGAGGGGCGACGTACTTCGCTCAGCCGGACGCCCTGAAGGTGAGCAGCTGAACCGTCAACAACTCGCCAGAATAAGCAGACAGTGGAGGGCCTTCTACGGCAACACCTTAAGGCATTTTTTGCAGCTTCAAAGATGATGTTCAGACGACATCTTCTGGTTATTTAGCTGTTTATGGATTAATTCAATGAAAACGTTGAACATAAACAATTAGAAATTGTTCCAATATGACAACAAACATTAAATATGTTTCTCTAGATGCAGCGCAGAAGCTGCATGAACATGTTTGTCCTTCAGGGCTTATTAAACCCAACGTGCTTCACTTGTTTTGGTCTCACCTGTGAGGCAGATAAACGTCTTTCGTTTGTTTTGATGCTCTTCTGTGAGCTTTTTATCTCACAAGTCATAAAGTTCTGATGTTTTACTGCACTGAAGGAAACGGCTGATCTATCTTAATGAAAAGTGAACCCAAAGGTGATGATTTTAGTTTAATCTCTAAGACATCAGAATAAAATATCATCTTTGTTCACGTTTGAGCAGAAAGGCGTCAGTTTGCTGTAACACGTTTCCTCATTTCCGCTGCCTCCAAACACGGACTGCTTTTATTTTGAAGGCGTTTCACGTTAACAAGCGTTTCATGTTGTTACGAGGATCAACCATTGCTCAAACAGAAAAGGCCTTTTTTACTGGGTTTTGCTCATGAATTTGGTTTATTTAAAGGCTTTTTCACGTGAGGTTTAATAAACTGGTCAAACGTTTCTCTGTTTTTCAGGGAACTCTGGTGGACACTCTGAGGGAGGTCCGTCCGACGGCCTTCATGGGCGTCCCGCGCGTCTGGGAAAAGATGCAGGAGAGGATGAAATCTGTCGGAGCCAAATCTTCAGCCGTGCGGCGGAAAGTTGCTGCCTGGGCCAAAGATGTTGGTCTGCAGACCAATCTGACCAAGATGAATCAGTAGGGCGGCTCCATGGAAAGTCAGCTGCTTTTAACAGCAGTTTCTTCATTAATAAACGTTTTCTCCCCTATAGAAACGCAGCAGCGGGCCGCGCGCCGCTGAGCTATCAGGTGGCCAAAAAGCTGGTGTTTAAGAAAGTTCGTAAGGCTCTGGGTTTGGACCGCTGCACCAGATGCTACACCGGCGCCGCGCCGATCACCAAAGACACGCTGGAGTTCTTCCTCAGCCTGGACATCCCTCTGTACGAGCTGTACGGCATGAGCGAGAGCACCGGACCCCACACCATCTCCACATCCGACGCCTTCAAGCTCACCAGGTGCGGCTCGTCTTCCAACCCGCCGTTAGCAGCAACAGATACAGACTGAGAACAGAAAGGAGGAAAATATTGTTTTAAAAGTTGAGAAACTAGAAACGATATCGGTATCTTGATAATTGAAGCAAGTTCATCTAAAAATGCTCCTGATCCACTGACCTGATCTGATCTATTCACTCTATTTCTGTAAGAAGTTTAAATGTTACAATTCATCTGTAGATATTCAGTGAACCTTTTTAAAATGAATCTTTTGGATGAAAAACTAGCAGCTTTGAGCTTTAATAAGCAGAAAATATTTGTCCTGTTAACATAATTTGCTGTTTGATGACTTTAATCTAAACGTCAGACTTGCTTTTAGAGGAGTTTATGGCTGCGTTCACACCACAGACCTTAATGTTCAGTTCAGGTTTTGTTTTATGAAATCGATTGTTTTCTTTGCTGGTTTTCAAATCCATGCGACTTGCCTGCGATCTCCTGTGAACTGTTCTTATCTAACTTCAGTGTTGTGCAGCAGTTACGAGCCTGCTCTTTGTTTACGGAGGTAAACATGGATGGCAGCGCTGCAGAATTATTGATCAGAAGTGAAAAATCGGTTTTAATCCCACGTCTGAATTGCATTTCAATAAACGGCTTCAGATTGGAAACGCGGCTGATTGACTCGGATCATGAATGAAGAGAAAAATGTTGATGATCGACAATAATCTGCTTACAAAGAAGCTTTGCTTCGTTCTGAGATCAGATCAGCTGCAGCTTTAAGTAATTAGAAAGTCTTCAGAATCACTTGTTTAGATTCATTTACCGATTTAATGAAAAGTAGATCAAATATTAATAAAAAGTAGATCAAATATTAATAAAAAGTAGATCAAATATTAATTAAAAGTAGATCAAATATTAATAAAAAGTAGATCAAATATTAAATCCCAATTAGTCGTTGTAACATTATGATGACTAATCAGTGATTATTAGAAAAACCATTCAAATAATGAATATTGTGGAACTAAAAGTTGTAGATCTTCATTCATTGGTTCCTTTGGTCTGTAAAATAAATGCTGCCGATATTCCTGGTTTCTGTCGTACATTCGGGGTTTTGTTCTTGTGAACAAACTTCTGCCTGTTTCTGCCTCAGAGTGACGCTCAGAGTCGAGGTTCGACTTCTGTTCCTCCTGGAAATAACTTCATAGATTTACCACTTTGCCTTTTTTTGAAATCGTTTGAAATTAAAACGCGTTTAAGACGATGTTTGTTTGTTTCTTTGCTCCTACAGCTGCGGCATTGAGATCCCCGGCTGTAAAACCAAGCTGCACAGCCCTGATGAGGAGGGGAACGGGGAGATCTGCTTCTGGGGCCGCCACGTCTTCATGGGCTACCTCAACATGGCGGACAAGACTCAGGAGGCCATCGATGACGACGGCTGGCTGCACTCGGGTGACCTGGGCAAACACGACGACAGCGGATTCCTCTTCATCACCGGCAGAATCAAAGGTACGGGACGTTCATCCCTCCTACCTGCAAACACGGAGCAGACGTTACAGCGTGTGGCTGCTTTCCTGCAGAGCTGATCATCACAGCAGGAGGTGAAAACGTCCCTCCGGTCCCCATCGAGGACGCAGTGAAGGAGGCCGTGCCGCTGATCAGCAACGCCATGCTGATCGGAGATAGAAGGAAGTTCCTGTCCATGCTGCTCACCGTCAAGGTGAGAACGTCCAACAGAATGGCTGCATTTACGCCAGATGGCGTTCAGCCGCCGCTGCGGGCGCAGAGCGAAAAGAAAACGGCTCCTGATGCCGAAAAAACCCTTTATCTTTTATATCCAACCTGAGAACGCATCATCATCATCATCATCATCATCATCATCATCATCATCATCGCTGATAATTAAAGCTTCGCCCAGAATTCTTCTAGTTGAAGCTCAACGCCGCCATCTGGTGACGCCTGACAAAACTACACCTTCACAGACTGGAGGATTTAAGTTGGTTTTATTGAAACTAAAAGGTATAAAAAAGGATTAGTATTTTAATAGACGGTGAAAATGAAAACATCTAAAGACGTTAATGTGGGAATAAGGTCAATAAAACAAATCTAAAAACCAAAAGCAGGTTAAAATGTCCACAGATATAAAATATCATTTAAACCCAAACTTATTGACACACCTGCTGGGTTTATTTGTTTTTGTCCCGATATTAATCAGAGGTTCTGTGAGGGAAGGTAAAGATTAGGGTGATGGTGCAGAGGCCCTCTAACTGTGAAAACTAAGATCATCACAAGAATTATGGGAAGTTTATTTGCTGTAAACCAATCAACCACTTTTCTGTAGATTTTTGGGAAAGTTTTTTCCTAAAATGTTAACAGAAATAGATAAGTGTTGATTTATTTTTATGAAACTGGATTTCTTTTTATTTATTGTAAATAATCCTGGGTATTATTAACAGTAATAATAATAAACGAGTTTCTGGTCCCGCAGTGCAAAGTGAACGCGGAGACGGGCGACCCTGAAGACGAGCTGACGCCAGAATCCGTGGAGCTCTGCAGGAGGCTGGGAAGCAACGCCACGCGCGTCTCTGAGATCGCGGGCGGCCGGGACCGCGCTGTCCACGCCGCCATCCAGGAGGGCATCAACAGAGTCAACGAGAAGGCCACGTCCAACGCGCAGCGCGTTCAGAAGTGGGTGGTTCTGGACCGGGACTTCTCTGTCGGCGGAGGAGAGCTGGGTCAGTGTAACGTAGGAAGGACGGGTCCTTCAACAGAACCACAGAGGTTCTAGATGAGAGAACGTCAGCTAAGAGATGAGCTTTTCCCACCAAACCCACCGTTCATACAGACTGCTTGTTGTCCTAAAGCACCGTGAGCCGCAGCTGGCTGCAGAACCGAACAGTTCATCAGCCTGATCCAGTTCAGCTGAGCCACATGCTGCTGCTCTACATACAGATCAGTGTTAAACAGATCGGAGCAAAGCTGGAGCTTATTTCTGCCTCATGGAAACTCAATCAGACGGCTGCTGCTAATCGGACCGATGGACGCTTCTGGCCTAAAGGCGGCGGCGTTAGAAACCCCATAGATTTACAATAAGCTGCACAAATACGTCATTTAAGTCGAATAAGAGAAATGGACGTAAAAGTACAAAATATCATTAAATGTATTTCATGTCCCTTTGGTATTAAAAAAGTCTTTTATTTATTGGATCAGGAAAAATTAAAACTGTAGAAAGCAGGAAATGAAGAGGAGCCATTTGCTTTTATCCTCCCTGTAGTTTGACAGACGGTGACCTTTAACCTGGAGTTTTAACAACCTGGATGAACCCGTTTAGAAAGCAGCAACATTCTAGTAAAGATCTTAACTCTAATCTGCTTCTGTCCAACAGGTCCGACCATGAAGCTGAAGAGGCCCGTGGTGCTGAAGATGTACAAAGATCAGATCGAAAACTTCTACAAAGAGACGGCGACTGCCGCCGGCCAGGACAGCCAGCTGCCCAAGTAGACGCCCGTCAGACGGCGCCGCCTCCGACTGGCTCCTGCTTTCACCTCGGCCGTTCATGGCAGAGTTAGCTTTATGGTTTGAAATATAAATGCAGCTATTTATTTGGATCTGAGGGTGACGGATGGGGTTGAACCGTCGACCCTTCTGAAAAACTTGAGCTAAAGACGCAGAATCCAAACACAGCAGCTAAGATGATTCTTTTATAGAACTGACTTGATGTTATTTATTCTTTAGTTGCCAAAGTCGACGTTCTCACCAAAAAACAAATGAAATGAAGTAAATAGTTTTATTTGCAGAAAACGTAACGCCTCAACTCAAAGCTGTCTCTAAACATGAAGCCATAGCTGTCGCTTTATCTTTTACCTGTAAAGTCCTCCGGTGTTGATCTCCTTGATGCTCACCTGTTCAGAAATATTGTCAATGTTTCTTCTTTCCTGGTGGAATCGAGTCGTTTTCATCCGACGGTAAAAACGTCGGATTATCACGTCCGCTAAAATCACCTCGTAATTTTTGGCCTTCTTGAAGATTGTTTTTATTTTGTCAAATATAAAGCATATTGCACTCAGTACAGCTGATGTTTACATGCGGTTGTTGTACATAATGACAAACGGTGGAAGAGGAAGTGAGAACTTTGTGGTTCTGGTTCTCTTAAAGCAGCTAAAGTTGACTGTAAATAAGAGAGTTATTTAAACAGCTAAGTAAAGGAAATGACGGTGATTCAGGGGTTGGGGGGTGTTGGGTGGCTTTAATTAAAAAAAAAACCAACAAGCTGGTGTTTATCTGTGAAGTGCTGCAGCGTCAGAAAAAGCTGAGAACTAAAGTGACCAGAGACTGAATTCACTCGAACCTGAGCTGCTGTTTGATAAGAGCCTGGATTCAGTGAAGCAGGCCTGTTTGTTTCCTTTCATCCGTTCTGGAATAAAACCTCACGGTAAACGTGTGCAGACTATTTGTTTGTTACTAACTCGATGATTGTTTGGGAATAAAAAACAAGCTTCACACAAAGAAAAAACAAAGAGTTGAAGCTGAAGTGTTTGGTAAAACAAACACTCGTCGCTCCTTTAAGGCATTTTTAAAAAAGCTTCGTTGGGATTTTATGACATCATGCAAAATGTAGCATTTATTCCAACTTAAAGGTCAAAGCTGCAACTTTTTCATCAAAATGATTTTTCAATAATATCTACTGAATATTTACAAAGTAGCAGAATAAAAGTAGAAACTTTATGGAGGAAGAAAATACAGATAAATAACCTTTAAACATTTTGACGGGTCCAAAATATATAAATATTTACTTGTGCAAAAATGTTTAAAGTCTTTAAAAAGGTTTAATAGTTCTTGTCAGTGAAGCTTTAGGATATTTAAGGATTTATTTCTTGTAATTTCGATAATTATTGCTTAAAGATAAAGAAAACCAAAGATCAAGTATCTCAGAAATAGAAATAAAGAACTTCTAAAGTGGACACAGGTCACTGCTGAACAAGCTGCTGGTGTAGAGAGAGCTGGAATCAAGCATAACCGGGGAAAGTTGAGTGAAAGGAAAAAGTGCCTCAGCAGCAGGGTGGACAGACGGATGCATTGGGAGGATTGTGAAGGTTCATGAAGATCCACCACATCTGATCCCGACATCAGACGCATCTTATCTGAGCTAAGGAGGAGGACTGGACTCTTGCTCAACATTTGAAAGCTTATCGTTATAAATGAAACCAGTTTGCATTTCATTCATAGATCAAGATCCCGGAGCTCAACAGAGTCCAGACGCATTTCCTGACAATGAATTCATGGTTTTCAATGCATCTTAAAACTTCCTAAAGATGAAATGTTTAAATGGATAATAAACTAAAAAAAAAACTGGAGGAAAATCAAATCAAAGTCTAAACTTACTTCCTGCAGCAAACGCTGTAGGAGGCAGCAGCAGCTAATGATGCATTCAGGGACATCTGGTACATTTCATTTTAAAGGCGTCTAGTCATGTACTCTACCTATGAAAAATAATAAACACATTTTGTTTGTTAGAACTGAGCTCGATCTGCAGACGAACCAGTTATAGCAGCACGCATCGATTATCTGCGTTTCTTTGCTGATCTTTTCCTTTCACTCCTCCGATACATAAAACTGTGCGGCTTGGTTCCTTTTCTTCCTCGCTCACTGATTAATCACCTCCAGCCTCCTGCTTTTTATGGCAAACCAAGTTCACCAAAAATAAGGAGAAATCAAGCTGTAAAAAACACTGAAAGTGGAAGCTGATGGATTGTTACAATTTAATCAGCTTAACGGTCAATTTAAACCTTTTTTTTTATTATTTTCAGATTTTGGGACCTTCCTAAAAAATATTAATCATTTTCATGAAACAAGTTTTCTTGTCATTTCTATAGAAACCAATTTGTTTTTCCTGACTCAAGGAAACAGAAATATATTTGTATTGGTGAAGGTTCTCAGTCATCCAGGTCATGGTCAAGCTAGGAAAAGTTTAGGGAACTGGACGTGTAGTTTTATTTTTATTTATATTTGTAAAGTTAAACCTGAATCTGTATCATTAGGAGAGAAAACAACAGTCAGAGTTTTTATATTACTGACATTTAAAAGGCAAAACAACGTTCCTGTTTCCAGGTTACCTACTAGTCCGGTGACGCTGGGCCGCCTTCTGCATTTACATATTTAAATCTCCTCCTTTTCATGTTTCCTCTGATAAACATCTGATGCCGTCGCTTTAAAATCAGGATACAGAATCAGATCTAAATGGGCTGAATGGAAAAGCATCTTTGTCGCCTAAAACTCCAACAAAAATCACATTAAAGTTTCTGGTCAGAACAACAAAACATGAAAACGTTTAAAAATGAGAAACTTACCTGCTTTAAAGCTAAAAAAATATGTTTTTATTTTTGTTACTAAAATGATGAGAAACAGGAACGGATTCCTCACACGACTCTAACCTGGATGGTTCATTGGAGGCTCCAGGCGGGGGCCCACAGGGGCCCCCAGGGGCCGGAGTCCACCAAAGGCGCAGTTTAGTTTCTGGTTTTTAGTTTGATCTAATCAATGATTTAAAAATACACTTTCAGCATTGAGATAGGATCAGTTTTCATCCGTTTCCAGAGCAAAACTGGATCTTTAGTTCACTTAATATCTCCTTTTATTTGGTGAATCCAAGAAATAAAGCAAAAGAGAAAACAAAGACTGATTCACGACTTTCTGAACAAACGAGCATCTGATGAATCACAAACAGGAAAAAGAAAACAGGAAAGTGGAGCCGCCTGTTTCCACCAGCGGTCGATCACATCGCTGACATCAGAAAGATGGATGGCTCCTCCCATTCACGCCGTTCTTATCCGGTTGTGAATCCCATAATAATAAAGCCTGTTGTTGGGAGTCTGAAGCGGGTTTCTGGATCAGCCCCCCCCCCCCCTGAACCCGGGTCACTCGGCGGTCACAGACTTCACACACACAGGGGTCAACAGTTCTTAATGACTTTATTAATAATATGATTTCAAAATAAAAAATAACATTAAAATAAGGTTTCATCCTCGTTAAGAACTTGCATCATATGGCCACATGGTGGCATCGCAATGCCAAGTTTTTTGTTTTGTTTCAAAAATACCAAATTGTTCTTTTTGCCGTCTGTCCAGTTCATTTGTTCTGCTCCTGGTTGCTTTGACCCCCCCCCCCCATAAATACAGGCCACCCTGCCCCCTCAGACACATTATGACACAGGAACCCCCCCCACCCCCTCCATCTGCTAAGGATCCACACAGTAGATAACCAGCCTCTGCAGCTCAACCACACATATTACATATAATATAGCCTGAGCCGAACCTCGCAGAGTTACAGAGTAAAGGCCACGCCGCCATCTTGTTTCGTTTTATTCCCCCCCTCCTCTACGACTTCACGGTTTGGGCTTCTACATTACACTACATTACCCATGATCCTAAGCTTACTGGACGAGGAAGAGAACAGAAGTAATCAAAAATATTTCTAGTTATTTGAAAGTCATCAAGGCACAAAAAGCACTGGGTTTGAGCAGAGTTTCTGGCAGCTTCCTTCACTCTGCAGCTCTGCTATCTGGCATTTATTTCTTCTGTAACGCAGTAATCAAACGATGACTAAAACCTGTTTACAGTCTAAGACAAAAACACAAATCCTAAAACCAGATATGATGCAGGATGAGATCAGACAGTAAAGTCCGGTTCTTTCTACCAAGCACGGGCCGCTTACCGCCGTCACACCAGTGAAAGTAGAACCGAAATCTGATTAAAGACTGAAGGAGGCTCCTAGAAAAGCTGTTAATCTGTAAAGAAAGAAAAGATGGCCACCGACCAGTCCTCTGAAGTTCAGCCAGAAACACAAACAGCTGAAAACATTTGATTTGATCTTTTTTTTATTTTCCTGCTCATTAAAATCAAAGCTCAGAGAAACGTTTAGTTCAAAAAACTCATTTTAGGTTTAATAATAAATTTTACCTTCCAGATCATTTTCCTCCACTATAAACATGTTGGTTTAGGAATAAAGACCAAATATATTTTTCTACCTTAAGAGCAAATATTTTCAAGCTGTCCTGCTTTGATCTTTTCTTTTAGATTTGCTTTTTTGTCTATTTTTATAAAGTTAAACACTAAAGTTGCTCCAAATCAGAATCAAAACAGTCCGATCTCTACGGTGGCTGCCGGGTTCTGCCTCACTGATCCTTTCGAAGCTACGATTGTTTGATAATAAGATGCACTGATCCAGCTTTAACCGGCCGAGTTAAGTGATTTCTTCCAGGTCTGACCTGCTGGAGCAGATTTAACACAGAAGCTGCAGCAGGTTTGACAGTTAGTTAGTTAACCTGCACCTGGAGCCTGTTTGTGAAACTTAATAAAGCCTAGAATGTGCTGGAGTACCGTTCACCTCAGAGTGCTGATTATCCTGCTTTTTAAGTCAAAATAAATCAGACAGAAAACGAGGCTTTCTGTGGTTTGTTGGGAAAAAAAGATCAGAAACAAACGAATCAACGATCTCTGACCGCATTTCTCCAGGGGTCAGAGTTCAGCAGCTTTTATTCTGTGGTTCTGAATAAAATCAATTAGCCCATAGTGGACATCCGTGTCTAGATTGAATTTCCTAGGAGATAAAACCATCAGATTGATCTAATCTCGGCCCATGCTCCGTTTCTACCTGAAGGCAACAAAAACAGTCGAGCTTTTCCTGCTTCTTGGTTTTCAGCTTCATCAAATGGATTGAAAAGAAATAAAAATCACCGGGATCATTCCCTCCTATAACATAACGCGCCTGAATCAGACCTCGACCGACATGTTTGCGTGTAAATAATGACATCACATGCCGCTAGAAACTAAATTAAATTAAAACAGGATTGGCAAAGAAAACAAACAAACAAACAAACAAATCCATTGATTCTGTATTGCATGTAAATATCGTATAAAATCCTTAAAAATACAATTTCGGTAACTAATGAAGTACTGAAGCCAAAGTGCAGAGGTCCATAAATAAAACGGGTAGACTAGAGGGGGGGGGGGGGGGCTTCCTATCATGACCCCCCCCATGAATGAGTGCCAGGTCAGGGGTCAGAGTTCATGAACTCGGTGCAGAGGAAAGAGGAAGGTTCTTCATGGATCCTCTCCTATGTCAGCTTCAAAGTTGGTTTGGGGGGGTGCAGGTGAGGGTTGGGGGGGCAGCAGGGAGGCAAACCGGCAGGGTGAGTAAGGCCGCGTGGATCCAGGTGGTTGTGTTTGTTATCATCTTACTGTAGAAAGGAGCGCGTCCCCCTGAGCCGCGCAGGGAGGCGAACCAAGAGCAGAGGAGGAGTTAAAGCTTTCTGACACACAGGAGGGGGTGGGATGTCCCACAGTGGGCCGGTGTGGAGGGGGTGGGATGTCCCACAGTGGGCCGGTGTGGAGGGGGTGGGATGTCCCACAGTGGGCCGGTGGGTGTGTGTGTGTGTGTGTGTGTGTGTGGGTGGGTGGGTGGAGGGAAAAAGGACCAAAACACACCGAGAGCCTAAATCAATGGAAAAGAAGCGAGAATCAAACACTGAGGAAACTTCCAGAACCACGACCGACTCCATCCTGGCAACTAACATGGCTTCTGCAGACCCCCCCCCCCCCTGTCTCGGGTGGGTTTATGATTCACCTTCCAAAGATGGAAACACAAACTGTGCAAAGATGAAATAAAAGCTGAACGGATGTGAATGAAAACTGGAGCGAGTTCAGCTGTAAGCGGAGAAGTGATGTCAGCAGTGCGGCCATTTGTTCAACCGTTCACGTGGAGAACGAGGGAGTCCGACTCCTCAGTGCAGCGTAGCCCTTAGCACGTAATAAAGAGCACTTTTAGAATACGGGCAGAAAATGTTTCCATCTTTATGCAGAGCTACAAAAACAACAACTCTAATCGGAACCCACCCAGGTTTTGTTGTGCTCTGTGGGTCATCTCTACTAAACCAGGCCAATATTGCATTCGGTAAGTTTTCACACCCCTTGAACTTTTCCACACTTTTAAACCAGGATGTATTTCATTGTAAAATGTCGACAAAGTGCAGCAATTATTGTGAAGTTGAAGGTTTTTCTTTTTTCTGCTCTAATGAGACTGAAAAGTGTGGCATGCTTTTTTTATTCCGTATGCCACCGTTGCTGATGCCCTTAAATAAAATCAGGGTCAATTAGTATGGAGCTACGATGGAGCCATGGGGTTTTCTAAAAACTAGGTTTTTTTTAAACAAAAAAAAATGTAAGACTGAAACTTATTAACAAAATTAAAAAAAAGACTTGAAACAGAAAACTATTTAAAGAGGACGGGGGTGTAATGATGAATTCCTGCAGCTGCTGCATTCAGGGACTGTGGGAGATTTTGTTACACTTTCAAACCTCGTCTTTATTTCCAGTTTTAAATCCTATTTTTTAGTTTCTAAACATTTTTTACGTTTCAAAGGAGTTTTATTTGTAATCTTCAAAGTATTATTCCTTCAGTAAACTTTATGGACCCAGTTTAGCTCCAGGAACGCATCAAATCCGATCGAATCTCGCCATGACTCCAGCTGCTCTGGGTCTCCAGAGGTTTGTATGAAAACAACCGAGAGGTTTTAAGCAGGTTTATGTTACGTAAAATCCCAGCAGACCGTTTAGTTTGTGGCTGTAAGACGGCGTAAACGTGAGGAAGCTCCAAGGGTGCGTAAACTCTAGCATAGCAGTCGTTAGCGACTTGGTCGTCTTAAAACGTTTCCACCGTTAAA
>JAUZNJ010016380.1:0-17465 GCA_034780135.1 Jordanella pulchra
TTCCTAGTTTGTGAACTCCTTCACTAACAATGGCAATAAACCCTATTCTGATTCTGATTCTGATTCTGAAATGTTGAGTAAATGTAAAGAGGAAATCAGTGCATGGATGGGCCATAGTTTTCTTCAGCTGAATCAAAACAAAACTGAATAGTTTTTGGACCAAAGGAAGAGTTTTAAAATTAAGCAGCTTGAGTTGATACAGCTAGAAACCACAAATCAGACTGAGAATCTGTGAGTAGTGACGGACTCAGTCTGCCTTCTATCCTCTAAAGAACATCTTCAGGATTAAAGGACTAATTCAATCAGCAGGACCTTAACAAATGTATTATTTCATCTTTAGTAAAATTGATCTCTGCAAAATTGATCTCTGCTGCCTGCATCCTTACTGAAACTGGGAGAGTGGAGCAGATCACCCCAGTGCTAAAATCATTACTCTCATTCCCTGTATTTTAAAGCATAGACTTTAAAATATTTTTGTTAGTCTATAAATCACTGATTGGCTTAACTCTAGAGTGCATACAGGCTTCAGTCAGTGGATCAACCACCCACACTTCTCAGGTGTTCTGGTTAAAATCTTCTCTGCATACCCAGAACCAATCTGACATAAACTTTCAGAAAACTGTCAATGTGCTGAAACCCTCGGTTGCTTTAAATCAAGATAAAAACGTAATGCTTTAGAGTAGCTTTGCTATCAAAATTCGCCAACTAAGCATTATTAATTACATTTTTTATCAATCATTTGATTCTTTTTTCTATTATTATCATCTTATTTCAATGATACATTTTCATTCTCTTTAACTATTTGGGCTGCATTTGTGTCACTCCAATTTACTTTGTTTTCTTTGTTTCTTCTTTGTTTTCTTTGTTTTCTTTCTTTGTTTCATGTACATCACTTACCGTTCTTCTGAAATGCACTATATAACTAAACCTGCCCTACCTTGATCATTTCTTTAGTGTAAATTATTTAGCTATTAGACTTTGTAAATAAATCAGTATGCGTGTGATCAACAAGCTTACTGTAGAAAGCAGACGGACATAAATGGATGTAAAAAAAGTTTTTTAAGGACAAAATAAATAAATGGAAATGCGCTGGTTCAATAAATTTCCTTATATAGCACTTAAAGTACAAAAAGAGATTGGAAGAGAATAGAAATATCCTTTATTGTCTAACATTGGGTGACTTCAGGTGTTCCATATAGTAAAGTAAAAGACAAATGGAAGCATGCAAATGCACATACAGGTAAAAAATGAAAAAAAGAAAAAAAAAAGAAAATAAGATTAAAAAGCTTTATGGATCAAAAGTAAACGAGGTAGGAATTTCATTGCTGCATGCAAAGTATAGTAGCTGGGAGATTTAATTTGGTTTAGATTCAACACTTGTCTTCTGTTTTAAACCAAGGAGAAAAAGGTCTGTGTATGTTTTATATTTTCCTTGGGTTATGCTGATTTTATCTACATGAAGGGATTACTGGACACCGTTACCATGGAGCGGTAAGCTTCTTTAAAGTCCAACAAATCTTACAATAAACCTGTTCTCCCTCTGTTATAGCTTATGCTCACATTTAGTCCTCTTTTCTTTTTCACCTTCACTCTTTTCTTTGTTTTCTATTCTTGCCATATTTTGTTGGCCTTGAAATAACTACATTATGACTCAGTAGAAATATTTTGTGATTCTCTTTAATTAAAGAGACGGCCATTTAAAGTTCAATTCTTTCAAAAGGCTATTATTCCCATTATGTCACATTGCAGCAGCCGGCTTTGGTGTATTTTTTAAGATTTGATGTTTCAGTCCAACACAAATGAACAGATGATTGTTGAGATGAAGTAAAATGATAGAAAAGGGTTGGAAATTCATTGCTGTAATGTTGAACTGATCATTTCCTGGACCCATCACTGACCACACAAATTGATATTTTATTTATTTATCTTTCTTTTTCAGTCCTATCTGTTCCTAATAGAAGTGGAGGTAGCTATGTTGGAGACCCGTGTTTCTGAGTTGTGGGTTTTAATGTCAGGTTGCATTAACTACTGTGTTTGCTGGAGGGTGGAAGACGTTTTCTGTACACAGGACTGCCTATATTAAGGCTTTGCTTAATTAATCCCACAAGGCATCATAATTAATTGGATTTGTCCGTGTTACTCTAGTTGTCTCCATGTTGACTGTAGTAAAGGATCTCCAGGTAAAGCGTCTGTGTGTTTTTAAGTTTAGCATCTCATCCGATGGATGCAGCAGTCCACTGCAGCACTCGGTCTAGACAGCCCCTCTGTTTCCTTTCACTTTCATCTGTACTTTCCTTCTCTCATCTCAAAGCTGTGGTTCTCATGTGGTTTTCTTTTCAAAACTCCCTGCAGTGTTCCTCTGTGATTCCACTCAAAGTGCAAAACCTCTTTGATTTATTTTTTTTTATTTTGTCTTTCAAAGTGTCTCACATGTCTTCTCCTTTCTCACTTTCCCACCTCTTCCGGGTTCCTGTCCTTCCCACCATTTTTATCAAAACGTTCATCATTATAACCAACCGACTTCTCTGACTCGCACCCCACTTCCTGCATCCCAACGACACGTTGAAGTCCTCTTATCTCTGCGTGCAGCCCTCTGCTATGTTTCATGGACCGGCAGCTCAGTCTTACACCCTTCTATCCCTCTGTCTCTGTCCCACTCTGCAATAAAAGCAGATACTAACCGGCCACACCAAAGGGAAAGAATAGTGGTCTAATTAAGCTTAGCTCAGGCCTGTCATTATCTGGAGCAGCAAAAAAGACAGTTACAAAGGAAGCAAGATGCAGCAAAACAAAAGACAAGATGGTGGCACTCTTAGCAGCATCTATAAACAGAAAGCAAACAGCAGGAGATTGACCTAAAACAAGAAATGCACACATCAGGAAGACGTTTTCATTACTTCGTCTGGTTAGAAATTCTCTATAAGTATTTGCAAAGAGAGCAAACCAGAGGCTGCTCTTTTACAAACTGGGTGAAAAATGATCGATTTAGCTGCTCTGGAGTCTGGGAACACTTTATAATTACTCTTTATTTGATAAGTCTGATATGAAAAAAGACCAGAACAAAAACTAGAGTCGATAGCAGAGTTGCCATATTAAAGAAACATCAGGAAGAGGTTCAGTCTTGGTGAAAAAAGCACAGTTTACGGTATTTCCCAGAAATAAAAATGGACATCATTACATCATGCTTGGGTCTCTGAAATCACTACCAATAAAAAAATAAGAAAATAAGAAAAACAAAAAAACTACCGGGCAGTTCAAAGGTTTTCACTTCAGTTCAGATTTGGGATATCGTTCAGTCAGCAACAAGTGAGAAAATAAAGCTCTTACCTGTTAGCTATTATCTGTTAATACAATTCAGCTTATTTATGTAAAACATTGAATTTAAAAAGAGAAACTGGTCCAATTGTATTAAGTATTACAGCAGGAAAACGTGAATTACTTCTATTCATGCTATTTCAAACATACCCGTCATTGATTAAAGCCTAAATGTTACAAACATTTATCAGTGTTTGAATTTTGCCTTGTAGTCAGTTGAAGGAACCGAGCCACAGCCCTCCTGGATGTGTCCCAGAAGCCAATGCTGATCTAACAGAAGCTCCAGTTTGAGCACTTGTTAGTCTAAGTGGAGGGAATTGGCTGTCTCCCTGTAGGAGGCTGGGAAGAACCTTACAGAAAGGCAAAGGAGCTCCGTCATCTGTGTGAAACTGCTGCTCCTTCACATTGAAAGGAGCTCCTTTAGCTAATTTAGACATCTAATCAAGATCACTCTAGAGGTTTTGTTACTGGGGGTGGGGGGTGTTTTAGCAGATTCTAGTGTCAGAAAGCTCTGAAATTACCCTGAAATTGGATGTAAAGAGTTTCTGTGGAGTCTGGAACTGATGACTGAGAAGATAAAACACAGGAATGTACTCAGTGAAGGAAGGACTGTAGGAGCTGTTACTGTGTTTCTAACCGCATATCAGACATGAATGTTATTGTCTTTTTATATCGACATTTTCTGTGTAGTAATGAAATAACCCAGGCTATCTGAGTCAACAGATTGTGTATTTCCATATCATTTTGAATATGTCCATGTGTGAGCAGCAGATATAGTAAACAGGGTTTTTGTATTTTCTTTAATACTGCAGGCTGTTTGCTTAGATTAACAACTTTCAAGATGATTGAAAAAGAAAGTTCCTTTGTTTGAGGTTAAGAAGCTAAAAAAGGGGCTGCATTGATCCTGGAGCTAAATACACACAGATAAATAATAATAATAGAAATAGTAAATACAGGCGATAATATTTCTAATTTATTAAAGTTGATGCCAATGATGGGTACAGTATTCATACTCTACTATAAATTTTTTTTTTACATAGAAAACACAAACCTGTGACAGAAAGCTTGTCTTTTTACCATATTACTGTAAAGTTGATGAAGTTTTTGACATAAGTTCGTCTTGAAGACATGATTTTCTTTCAAATCAGCCAATATTGAGCTTAAAAAAAAGATGGAGTTTGATGCTGGGGGCAGACGTGGGCTCCTGATTGATGGCTGCTGCTATGTCACCACAGGGCCCAGATTCAAGGAACTTTTTCCCTTCTGACATTTTGTAGTTTCTCAGTAAGAATAAATCATCTTTCTGAAGGTTTTTGCTGAGTTTTGAATCTGCAATAGTGACTAATGATTGATAAATGAAAGGCTGTTGGAAGCCATATTTGGGCATATCATTACCTGAGATGGTAACTATTTTAACATGAGTTTATTTAAAAGTGTAATTCTTTTGTTAGCTGATTTTTGCTAATTAGAAATGTGCTACATAATTTAATGTATGATTCTTTCCCCCCCTTTTGTTTGTTTAGTTGTATTGATGTGAATTATTAATACGAATGTAATGATAAAATGATGATGAGGTTGTTCTTTGGAACATTTTGCCCTGAGACAGATCAAACACACAGCTGCTTCTTTGAATCCGGGCCCCCTACGCCGCCAACCTGGCACTTGTCAGAGGCATGGCTCTGTGCCCTGGCATGCAACCTGTTCTTCTCTGGCACATCCTGAGGCTGTGGGAGAGTGGGAGGGGTTTGTGCCAATCGGGGCATCTCCGATCACTGGGAGTCCACCCTTTGGACACCAGGATCCCCACAGGCTGGCTTTTCTACCTGTCCAGATGGAACCTGAGGCGCCCCTTCCCCATATGTCACCAGATTCTGATTGCTGGGACTTTATTATTTTTGCTTTTTGATCCCATTAAACTGGACCTTAATAATAAATGTCAATACTAAGTCACATCAATTGCAAGCACTGCTGGTTAAAGCGGATCTAATAAGAGCAGTATAGATGTTTTAAATTTCTTTTAGACTTTTTGGATTTAATCTCATTGAGTTTTTTGCTGATCTGTTGTTTGTTTCCTATTTTCTGGCTGCAACCTGACCTCTTCCTCATCCCCCTCGTTAGCCTGTCTCTATTCATCACCTTGTTCATTTCTGGTTTCTCTCCATGCCACTTTGTGTTTGTGGATAGTACTCTGGCTTTTTACTCGTTCTCATCTTTGCATGCCAATGTAAAATGGTTTATAAACCTGGCGTCATGTTATTGGATCCTCCGAGGTTAGAAGCTCTTCTTTTTTTTTCAGTTTTTTCTGTCTCCTCTACAAGCCGCTCCTGTGCTCCTCTTCACAGAACTGTGACAGGGTTTGGCATAACTAGTATAATGACTTTCCTAATTCCCTAGAAGATGTTTAGTATTTTGCAATTTTTAAGTGCGGCTCTAGGAATTTTGGCTCAGATTATTCTGTTGCTTCAAAGCTCTGGTGGGTCCCTTGGTGCTTTGGAACCTCAAACTGCCAGAAAATGCATTGCCAAACAACTTTTTAAAGCTTAAAAAAGTGGTTCAATTGCATTAAAGTTAATGAAACTCAACTAAGTTAGAAGCAAAAGGGAAGTAATTAAAGTAACAAAGTAATTAAAGTACAGCCTCTCTGAATTACAGTGTCTAAATGTTGAAAAAATGTGTTGTTTTTTTTTACCCTGTCCTGACACAATCTAATCCAGCATCTTTCATATCTGGGTATTGCATTCATCAAACAAAGATGAGGCCAGTTGAAGAAAAGGAGAGGAAACAAAGAGTGTTGTCAATTTATTTAACTGCAAAAACTTTGAAAAGACCTGAATTTAAGAAAATCAATATAACTACATTCCCTAACCCTGCATGATTTCTTTTACCAATTAAA
The DNA here is from genome assembly GCA_034780135.1 of Jordanella pulchra. NCBI lineage: Eukaryota > Metazoa > Chordata > Actinopteri > Cyprinodontiformes > Cyprinodontidae > Jordanella > Jordanella pulchra. The sequence continues at coordinate 6,209 of JAUZNJ010016380.1, forward strand.
TGGGCAGTTTGAATCTGAGTTCAAACAAATCGTAAAAAGATTCACAAGTCAGTGGCCAATATGTTGATATCCTGCAGGAAGAAGAGTAGAAATTCTGTGGTTTTTATTTAAAAAAAAGCATATTTTCACACCAAGTTTAAAAGCATATTGCGCAACAATTTCTCTAAGCCCAACCGGGAAACCAGAAGGCTACAGAGAATTCAAAACGTCATCCAACATCAGAGTCCTGTTGGGAGCAAGGGTCAAAACCAGGAAGACTTATGATTGAGATGAATCCATTCCAAGATCCACAATCAGAGCCGTAGTTGTAGCAGGGGTCAGAACCAGATGAAAGATGAAAACTCTAAAGTAGAATCAAGAATCGTGGTCAGGGAGGCAAAAAGAGGGGTCAAAACCAACAGGCACAAAATGTAACTCACCCTGATGCTATGGATACCAGCCGTTTAATTCTCAATGCACTGCTTTAGTGAACTTCAGATACAGTGTTAATGAAAGCATGTAGTCTATCCCTAAAGACCACACAGATTAGTATCACTCATTTTGTTTGTTTTCTGTTTCCCCTCCTCTTCTTTTGTTCTTCACATTTATTTAGAACCCTCTTTTTATGACTCTTGTTTATAAGGCTTTTCTGCCATTCCCTGATTATCTAGGTAAAGATAAACAAATTTTTTTTTTCAATAATCCAGAAGCTGACCACCAACCCCACCTATCCAGACTCCTGGAAAAACCTTGAAATCTTATAATGCAAACTACACACAGTGACTCGTAGTTTAAAGACTGGTGCTTAATGATTTACTTTGTAGATGTAACATGAGTCGATGTTTGGAAGAACGGTTTAATTCAGAGAGATTTCATGTATTTTTATATAGTTTTGTTTGTTAAAGATGTTTTGTGAAATTAAAATTTAGGGTTCAATTAACAAATCGAGCAAAAACAATTTGGTTGGTTTTGTAATTTATTTGCTCTGATTTTTTGAGTTATGGTAAACCCTTGTTTGCAATTAAAAACAAAAAAGCTGAAATCTTTATGGTGCTCCAGTTTAGCAGCAGATAAGATATAACTACCAGTTACATATAGCTGATGTGTAAACATGAAGTAAAGCAAGGCAACGACATGGTGACAAATGCTCCTCATTACAAACAAACACATATCTAGGGGCGGTTTAGAAAACCCATGTTCACACCAATTAAAATAGCCATCATGGATTTTTTGGACTGTTGGAGGCACCTGGACAGAACTCACACATGCAGGCCGCAGGCCAGGACTCAAACTGAGGATGTTCTCACTGCAAGGCAACAGTACAACCATAGATCCTTCTGTGTAACAACAAGAAGCCCAAGAGTGACTTTCATATCCATAAACTGGGCTGTCACGTTTCCTCCATCCATCCCAGGCGCAGAAGGACGGCAGTTGTCAGTACTTCTCCACTGCTAAGATTTAAAACTCCACTGTGCATTTGAGAACACCAGTGCCTGGCATTTTAACATCGGACTGACACATTGACTTGTTCTTTTTGTTTCTTAGCTGAACAAGGATATTTTCACTCTCTATGACTTGTGTTTATAATCGTCCCTGAAAGTCATATCAATTATTGAACCTTTGCATAACATAAATTTTCAAAAGGGTCTTAAAAATACATATACTTTGATCATTTCTCTTTGGTATGAGAGGCGAATATTTTAGTCCAAAGGCTGATCTGCTGCTCTGATCCCTTTAATGTTGGACTGGAGTGATCTGGAAGGAAATTTAAACAATAGAAATGTGTTTTTCAACCAAACTTTTAAACTATCTTTGGGTGGTGAGGAGCTTAATTGGTGGTGGCAAGTGTCACATGAAATGTCAGCTATGAAGGCAGGGCTTCAGGAAGATAGCTCCCTGGAGAGGCAACAATGTCAAGAAAGAGATTCTGTAAGGTGCTCTAAGTTCGGAGAGCAGTCGGAGTCGCTGTCAATGTAGACAAGTAATTAGGACTTTCTGTGGAATAAAAAGAAAGAAAATGTTTTCGTATATACTCTGCTTTGGCGTTTACCTAAAAGAACTTGGAGGAATAAAATGAAAATAAGCCATTGGCTCTGTTTTTATCCTCGGTGATGATACTTGATTGTTAGCATAAAGTTATGATACTACTCTTATATATTCCATCATAAAGTGAATTATTCATTCATTTGCACAAAAGTCCAGTTAAAGACAGCTTAGGTCATTTTATTCTAGTTTATTATGACTACTTTATTACAAATTTTGCTCTGGTTCATTTCAAAGCTTTCAGCTGTTTAACAGCTGGGGATGCAAAGAGGACACACAGGATGGTGGGTGTTTCTAGAAATGGAAATTTCCTGAATAGTCCTGCTATAAATTGAAATAAAATGCTGAGGCCAGACTTAAAGAGAGCAGTGCATCTGACTAAACCCACTGACATCCCTCAATTATTGGCTTTTTCTGCAGAGAAATTGGCAAAGATTGCCCCAAGCAGACTCATCAACAGCTGCTGGAGACATAGCAATTTTTGTCACCAGAGAGTCCAAGAAATCATTGGAAAGTGAAATAAAAATAGAGAGTGTAAAATTCTATTCCCTCAGTTCAATAACCTGGTAAAGAAAATGTGAAATATTTTCACATGTTATCTCATTCTGTTTAAGATGGGAATTTGTTTAATGCTACGACACTGGATGCACCCAGCAGCTCCTTTAGCAGCGGGATATATCAGAGGGTCCTTCCTCCAATCAGCTAAAAGACTCTACAATATAAACTAAAACATTGTACCTCTAATACTGCGCACTAAACGTATCAATTGGTCAGAACAACAAATTTCTGTCATGGCTGCATGTGGATAAATTTGACCAAACAAGGGTCATGACCTCAACCTTACAAAACAGCTTTGGGATGAATTACAAGAGAACAGGAGTCATCAAACAATTAGATCCTATAGATAAAGAATAGAATATATTTTATATATCTATAGATTATATTTGTGTTAGCTATTAAAGATAATAGTGTTTATTTTCATTTTTTGCTTGCACTGCTTGCTTTTTATCAAAAACACCTTCCTAGATGGGCCTTCATTACTCCATCTTGCTGCTGTGACAGTTTAATTTTCCACTTGGTGGATGAATAAAATTTGATCTCATCTCATCTTATCTCGCCTCTACTGTGGATGAAGGATTTCAGCAGTGACCTGTTGCAGATTCTCAGGCAGGTAAAAAACCTGAGGAATAACATTACAGGAGAGACCACAAACAAGGAGCTTGTCTGGTTTCCAGGTCCACTGTTTTTTGGGATGTTGTCCTACAAGCAGATAGAAGAGGGTATGATCTGGCGCAGAAGGTAAGCCATGCACATCTTTTTGTATACACAGCACTAATGAGTTCAGACGAGAAGCCTGTAGAATGGGGATTTGGCTACAGCCACAGTTGATGTCAGCAGCAGCACATAGAGAACAGAGAGAGAAGGAAAACTGAGAGAGTAGGAAAAAAAGGAAGAAAAAAACCACCCCAGGGTAATGACATGGCTTTTTATTCGTCTAAGTGCTGTAGTAACACTGAGACCACCAGAGGCTGTACAGTAGTCTGTTTTTTTAACTGATACTAAAAGAGAAAAACAATTAGATTAGCAAATAAACAGGTTTTATTCAAATGGTAGCCATAGCAATGCTGACATGAGTGAGAGGTCAGGAATAAAGAGGATGGGATGCTCCATCTGTCTCCCTTTTCTTTTGTTTGTTTGTTTGTTGGTTCACTGCATTATTATTATTATTATTAATAATAAAACACTTTAAAAATGCTGATGCAAAACATTTATATGTAAATACAACTAACACAATTTAAAAAACACAGTTTAACTTATGCAAAACTACTGATTAATTATTCATTAATTCCACATTTATTAGATTTGACTTTTATTCGTTTCTGTTTGGGGAAAAAACTTTTTTCCTAATTATACCTTAAATGGAAGGTAAAATATGTGTGGAGGCTGTTTGGGTTTGCTTTGTTTAAACATGGACATTAACAGGCTAGATGGCGACGATGTTGAAAAATAGCTTTTAGGTTGGTTAGGACTCATTTCTGCAGTGACCAAGAAATGCTGCAGAATTTCAAAAATAAGCAAATTAGAAGTGATATCACACTGAGGCTTTGGCTGAAATAAAAGACCTCCAAACTGAGCTAAGCTTAATGCATATTCATTTGTTTTTTTCCCCTTCACTAAATTAGCATTTTATTGCTATTAATCCCCAAATTTGGAAAGTATTAAACAACTTGAGTTTTTGAGGGATTAGAAGAACCCCTTAAGCTCAGAAATTAAAATTCTGTTCTTTTCAGGTTGGAAAACCAGAAGTAAATCTTTAAATACAGGAATTATGTTTGGAAATGAAGGATCTTTGCACCCCAGAAAATCTCAAGCTTTAATCTAAACCTGTTAAGATAATTTGTTTATAGCTACTTAATAAATCCTTACCTAATCTTTTTGTTTTTATGTGTTTCCTTATATCCAAACAGCTGTGGACAAGGTGCTACCTGTTACATCTTTTAAGTCTGGACTCTGAAGTTAGTGGATTTTTTTCACAGTTTTATATCCCTGTAACCTCCAGTTGCACCAGAAATCTAATGTACTCTGAGAGCATCTCCACATGTGAGGATATTTCACCTTCAAAGCCACCGACTCCTCCGTCTCCTGGTAGCTTCTGTCACACCATGTTGCTCAAGCCTCTCGATTTGTGCAGCAGCTGGTGCTGTAAATGTGCTGTAATTGCACAGTCACACATGGATCGGGGTACGCTCGTAGCATCACACCAGATCTATCTATCTGCAGTCCGTGGGACGAGGAGCTCCACATCACCTTCTCTCTCTCTCTGAGGCCTAATGTATTTTTTTCTATGTCCATTCTATACCTGCTGCTGCTGCATGTCTCTTAGTGTGTCTGTGGCTGATTGGAGGAAATGCTTTAGTGTCATGATCTGATTGGGCCTCAGCAGTCTTCTCTACGGTAATGACCGTGCTGCGAGGTGTTGCAGGAGCAGATTTGGAGGCGCTATCCTGTTAACAAGGAGCCTGCTGAGACAAGCTGTGAGAAAACACCGCTCTGAGACGTGTGATCTCAAGCAAAGACTGTTTGTGCCAGGCAGTTGGAGATCTCTGTGTCACTGCTTTGTGTTGTTTATTTCTTTTTTATTGTTATTGAACATTACTGCTGAAAGGAGAGAGTGATTATTCTCAGTTAGAGCCTCTACTGGGATTTGTTGAAAATTGTAGTTTATCCCTATTCTTGATTATGATGTTTTTTTTTTTTTACTTTTTTAGCCAATCAGAGACAGGGTTTCAATTGCGCTTTATATCAGTGACCCGCTGAATAATAAAGCAGCAACTGATTCCTGGATATCCTCCTTCAGGGCTGCCAGCAGAAATCGTGGTTCCATGTTGTCACAACAGTTCATCCAGTTCTTGAAAACACAAAGCAGACACAAATATCATGTTTCCACAGTAATCTGTCTGCATGCTTTGATTGGACTGACCCATCAAAGATCCTTGAGCTAATGTACGTTATGAATCGGTGCCATTTAAATAAACTGCACTGAATTGAAGTTGATTGGCAGTTCCTTACTAAAATCTGGAAACTTATGCAAGTTCCCTGAGTACACTCTTTATGCTTGAAGTCTGCAAGTTGGATTGGTTGCCTAAATCAAGGTACTCAAGCTTATCCCACTGCCCAAACAAATAAGTATTTCAGTGATTCACAAACATACACTGATGGTGGCGAGCTACATTATAGCCACAGCTGCGCTGGGGCACACAGACAGAAGCAAGGTTGCTGTACCTACCATCGCTAGGCCAACTACACCTGGCACTTCAATAATGCAGATGAAGTGTCTTCCCAAAGGAGACAGTGAGAGAGAGAGCCAGAGCTGGGGTTTCGAACCATCAACCCTTCAGTTGCAGGACAAACTCATGCATCCAGCGTCACCCCGGAAGGAAAGATGGGAATCATTTTTGTCTTGATGGAAGGTTGTTTTCCCTGAAGATTAAAGTTAAACAGTTTCATTTGTAATCATCATGCAGTTTCATCTCTTTTTTTGTTGTTTTTTTTTTGCAAACCTTTTAAAATAGAATAATAAAAACAGTAAATCTATAAACAGAGGAAAGCCCCTACATACTCTTCCTCTCACACTCCCCTCCCTCTCATCCAGGGCCCACTCTCTGATGATTCTTGATTAATGATTATATTTCTAACGAAAGAACATACGGATATTGTTCCGAAAAACCAAATTTGCTGACAATTAGAAATAAAACCGCTAAAGTCAAAAGAAAATGATGAAACGTCTTTGAACAAGTTCAACAGTTTGAAACCCAAGGAAATCCCCTTTCCATTGTTAACTGTCATCAACTGTTCACATACAGCTGACACACCTCAAGCTCAAGACTATATGACCAAACCTTAGTTACATGACTCACACCCACAGGGAAACAAAGAAGATTGTTTCCATAAAAGAACAAAAGAACTATCCATCAGTGGGGAAAACAGCCCCGACTCCCCCTGTGCTCCATCAGCTACATGCAGAGTGATTCTCTGGGGGATGAACTCCAGACATAATGAGAGAGAAACGTTGAAGTAAACAGATTTGCTTTCTTTCTTTTTTTTTTCTTCTTTTTTTCCAGGCAGGTCTAATTACAAGGTAGGAATAAATAACTATGAGAGAAAAGGCAGAAATGTCAGTGTAATGCATTGTAATGTGCAACGGGGAAATTAAAGCATCATTTTTCTGCGGGACATGTTGCTGTGGCATGTTTGGTTCCTACTGATGTGCTGTAATCACAGAGACGCTGAGCTGCAGAGGCATGCAGCTGTGATAGGCACTGCAGCCAGCTCTGCCATAAGTACAGCGTTTCATTGAGGGCGTCCATTCACACAGAGAATTACTGTAAGTATTTAACATCCCTTTATAAGAGCAGAACAAAACTTAATCTAAACTTTTAAAACAAAACCATAACTACAGCAATAAGGCATAACATTATTATTTCCTGCCTAAAATTGTGTTGGTCGTAATGTTATGCTTGTTTGGTGCACAGTATGCTACTTGAAAAATATAAAACAGTTTCTCCCCAAGAATAAATGACACAGGAAACCGAAATAATCAAACTTGTTATGAATCTTTGCGTCATGGTTTTAGTCCTATCTCCTCTGGCTCTGCTTTGTCAGTTCTGCGTTACAGCCTCTGGTTTTGTCTCATGGAAGTCACATTTCTAACTTATCTGCTTTTATCCTAGTCGTTGACTCAGTATCATCTTTTTCAGCCTTTTGACAAATTGCTTTTGATTTTCTCTCCACTTTACAGTAGATCTTAAACTTCCACATCTGAACTGTTTGTCTCAGACTAAATGATGGCATATCATGAAACATCGCAGAGTAAGTCAGCAGATATGCTTCTACTTAAATGGTTCTTTCAAAGCTGCTGTTTTTCTGTCAAAGTTTTTTCTTCTATTTTCTTTTTCACATTATGTCCTGAAAAAAAAATACATTTTCAAACTTTCTGACTGTTTCTCTGCCTTATAATGCATTTGTGTGAGGTGGAGAAGTTGTCTGACTGGAAGGTTGCGTTCTTTTTAAATCTTTTAATTTCTAGTCTCCTCTTACTACGTAGTCTTATGTCTTGTTTTTGCCACATTCAGACTCAAATGTCCCCATTGTTGTTGTATTTCTCATCTTCTTCATTTATTTTTTGTTACTAATATGTGTTTTAGATTCTTAAACCAAGTCAAATAAAAACAAAATTCAATCATTTCAATCAATAATAATTTAAAATGTAATCTTATTCATTTAGGATACAGAAAACCACCCAAGCCTACTTCACCCTTAACTGAAATCTCATTAGCTTTTAAACCAACCATCAGGTTCTTTGTCTGAGTCTTTGGAGGAATATTGGCCCTTTCCTCTTTACTGAATTGTTTTCGTTCAGCCACACTGGAGGGTTTTCTAAGAACTGGCTGTATAAGCTAAAAAGGCTTTACTTTTTGCTTTAATCAGGCCACTCCAAAACCTTCATTTTGGTTCCTTTGAAGCCATTTTGAGATCAACCTGCTGGTGTTTTTTCCTGGTTCATTGTTGTGCAGCAAATCCCAAATAGGCCTAAACTGAAGGGTTAAACAGATGACTAATGTTTCCTTCAGGATGTTCCTGTAGAGAGAACGATTCCTAGTTTCATCAACAACAGCACCAATAGGTGTATTTATACTAAGGCTAAATTTCCTAAAAATGTAATCCATATACTGATCAGGTGACTTCTGTAGGCACCAGGTTTTATTTAGGGGTATTTGAGTAAATAGAGATAAACATAAATCTATACCACAGCTTTTCCTCTCTTTTTTAAATTAAAAAACTATACATTATTTCAATGCCATGTTGAAACGGGAAGCACATTGTGTTGACCTATAACTTCAAGTACCAATGAAATGCAGTGAAATTTATAGTGGTAATATAACTTCTGATTGATTGTGTTCTAAGGTTTTAATCTCCGTAATTCTTCCCTTGGTCACATTAAAGAGGATATTATGGAGGGGAAAGAAAAAAACCCTAAACTGAATGTGCTTGATTTCTTGTGTTTTGAACAGATTGTCACGTTTTACCTCCATGCTGGACAGCTTAGCTCTGCCCATTTCATTGTTTGTTTCTGGCGGACTGTGGTGGAGTGCACTTAGCTCCTCGATAACCTCTCCGGTAAAAGTGTCTCATCATCCACGGTGCGTAAAATATTACACAACACCTGTACACCAACTGCTTCCTGCTTTGCTTTTACAAATGAGGGATGAGCACAGAGAATAGGCGAATAAAATCTAGCCAGCTGGTACCAAAATGAAACACTTAAAGTTGCATCTGCCCTATTTGTTGGGTAAATTGAGTGTCTTTTCTGAGACGCCACGACTCAGAGCTTGCAAGATTAGGTGTTGCTTCCTGTTTAAGGAGCTTCGATTCCTGTTGTTTGAGGGAAAAAAAGGATCCTTTTAAAGTGGCTGTGGCAGTTTAACGAAAAACAGCAGACCAACTGGCGGGAAGAAAGCCCCTTAACCTCAAGAGCTCAGCCTGGAGGGGACACTGGAGGGAGGAAAAGCAGTTTCATCTCACGATGGCTGCATGCATTGGCCAGACAACCCCTTAAGTGACTTCACCCCCTCTCAATGTTGCTCATCATCTTGGAAAGAATGCCATCTATTCAGACAGGGAGCATTAAACAGCCTGACTCCATCTGGAAAGAGCACATGAGGGGGCCAGCGTGTTCCTGCAAAACTGATTAGGATTCCTGCATTACTGTAAACTGTTGCCTTCCTTCCTTTTTCACACTATAACCACAGCATGTTTAAAGCTTTCATGCATCAACAAGCTTCTTACAAAAATCTCTAAATATTTATCCCCAAAAACAGAGCAACAAAGGGCCTCCCCAGTTGGCCTCTTCAAACACGACTCAGTAGCTGTAAGTCAAAGCCAGGCACCATGGCAGGATCCATACGGCATTAGGGATTCGTTTTGAAGTTTGTGTTTATGCTGTTCGGTCTGTTAGCGTGGCGTCCCTGAGTAGGAGCATCCTGCTGGGATGATAGGGAAGCATGTGCCTTTACAAGATGGAGTCTAACAGAGACAGAGCGGCTGTAAGATGGACAGACAGCTCGGGAAAATGCATTCAGAAATGCCAGGCTTGACAAATTACACCTGACTGCAGTCTAATAACTCTCCATAGATGCCTTTTCTTTTTCAAGTATTATGTTCAGATGCATTCTGGAGTGTTGAAGCTGTCCATATTTGTGAAATGACCCTCGAGTTACAATCATTTATGTCCTGCTGTGAAATGGACTCGGATGTATAGGATTGTTCCTGGGTGAAGAGATTCTGCTAACAAAGAGCTGCCTGGTTTTAATGGCTTTCATTTGAATTTCTGTTCCTTTCGTTGCAAAGCGTTGACATTTTCAGTGAAGTCCAAGAGCCATTATCGCTGAGTAACCTTTGAAAAGAAGAGGGATGTCTCTTTCCTGATGAGACAAAGCTCCAGAACAAAAGGGTCAATTTGAGAAATGATTTTCTCAAGTTTGAAGCTAAAACAACATCACAAAAGAGGAGGAAAAATCAGTGAGTGTTTTAGAATGCATTCATCTTAGGAGGGAAAGGTTTAATTCATGACTTCATGGAGCTGCTAATTATTATACAGTTCAATCACTGCAATGCTCCAAAAATAAAGTTTCTAGCTACATGCTTTATGTAAACAGACTGTGGTTTGGGGGGAAATTATAAAAATGGGCATGGACTTTTAATTGTGCTTTAAGAATTGTAAATAACAGGTAAAATATATGCCCCTCTGTGCAAACGATTGTGTTTTGGGAATCATTATCTGCAAATAACTATAATTTCTCTGCATAAAACTGAGTTTCCTGTCATCCAGCCCCCCACTTACTGATGCTGTGAGTGCAGTTAGTTTCTGGATCCATAACCACCACTGCTGAAACACAGATGGCTAAATGAGGGGTAATGTGGACTCTGAAGGAGCTGCAATGTTAAACAAACTAAGAATAAAAAAAGTCCTTCAGAGACACACCAATGGCTTCCATTGGTAAACGGACGCCCTGAACAATGACATAAACTGACCCCAGCGATTAAAAAAAAAAACCCAGCATTTTCAAATCAGAATTAGCTTAGGGTAGAGGTAGTATCGGCTTCGGCTGATATATACATGTCTTTAAGGGATTTATGAGGGCATTCAGCAGCCATGCTTTTAGATCCCATGCATGCTGCTACATCCATTTGATATCCACTGTTAATATTTTATGATTAAATTAATGTTTTTTTGTTTGTTTAAATTAAGATTTGCGTAACATTAATTTTCTCCGACTCCTCCTTATTATCTAAATGAAGTGGGAAAAAAACAACATCAGCCTCAATAATTGGCCAAAAATCATCCCAGTCAATTAGCTGAGAAATACATATATATATATTTTTATATATATGTATATATACATATATATCTCCCCATAAATGATTTTATTGAGTCACTGACTTTGTAGGAGTGGCTATTCTATTCCAGCAGAGTTAAGCTCAGCCAAGGTCATTCTCCCAGGCCAACTATGGGTTCAAGGAGACAAAAGCAGACACACAAAAGGAATATAGAAGCACTGATCAATAAACAGTTTCTAAGTTAGATAACAGTAAATTAGCTCAATAGATGGCTCTGTATAGGAAACAAACAATTAAGCAGACATGCTCTGGGCCAGTTTTCATGTCAAAAGGGAGG
>JAUZNJ010016391.1:0-15295 GCA_034780135.1 Jordanella pulchra
TAGATGAGGGTGGGAACGTAGATCGACCGGTAAATCGAGAGCTTCGCTTTTTGGCTCAGCTCTCTCTTCACCACGACGGACTGGTACAGCGCCCGCTTGACAGCAGACGCTGCGCCAATCCGCATGTCGATCTGCCGCTCCCCTCTTCCCTCATTTGTGAACAAGATCCCGAGATACTTGAACTCCTCCACTTGGGGCAGGACACCACCCCTGACCCAGAGAAGGCACTCTACCATGTGATAGTCCCAACAAGCTCAAATCCCACTGGCATTATCATGGAGTTTTGTCCTGAGCCTTTCCAACTTCTAGCAGATTCCCATGTCTTCCAGAATGGAGGTGGAATGATTTTCTACAGCTTTTTCACATTGGTACAGCAGCCACTGCATATGGTCCTCAGGTTTTCTCTATGACAGTAAAGCCATGGGAAAAGAACTGTAAAACACTCGTCTGGGCACTCTACTCACAACACACACACTCCTAATAAATAGGTATGTTTGGGTGAGAAAGTGCGTCCACACATTGAGACACATCAGTGTAGAACTAGGAAAAGGGGTCAGAACATGCAGAAAAGTGTGATTAACAGAGGAAAAAGGTGTATGGCTGTAAAAGTCTATACAAGGTGCCTATGGCTCCCACCTTTGACCTGCTTTGAACATTTCTGTATGTTGGAATGTGTATTAACAGGATAACTGTTCCGGTACGCCTGAAGGCGTTTAGAGGCTTTTTGTGTTTGTGGGTGTGTGACCTCAGACATGTGTTAGTGTTAACTGGCACTACTGAGCCCTGAGGGGATCATTAGTCGGCTGTGGGAGCTGCTTTTACTGTACATAACATGGGACTCTTAGCAAAAACACATACAAAATCAAATTTTAATGGATTTAAAGCTACATACTACTAGGTACCCAAGTCTAAATTAGAAACATGAAATAAATTAGGAAAGATATTGACATACTGCCATCAAAGATTTGGTAAATATGCAGATATATGTTAGGTGTTTCAACATTTACCAACTCTACAGCTTACAAGCTTAGTTTACAGCACGTTTCATATGAAGTAGTTTATACTAATCAACCATTTTTATGAGGTGGGATTCTCAAAATTTAATTTGTTTTGATATTATTGTCAATAGGTTTAGGCATTTTTATCCAATTCAACACTCACATCTTTAAAGGCCAAATCCGTGTCCATCCTCAAGTCTCTCAGGACAAATTGAGGGGAGTTAGGTCTCAAGCATCAGAGGAGCCAGTCTAAAGTTCAAGTCTTTAAATAACTTGTCAGGGGTTTTAGCGGCATACTTATGTCAAGTTTGTGTTTAATCAAAAAAAAAAGAAAAAAACAAATTAAAAAATAATAGGGTTGAATTCTCTAAATGGGAAGGGTTTAGTATTACATTTTCAAAGAGAAAACCTAATTCAAATCTTTAAAGAACAGGCCCAAATTCAAGTCTCAAATTCATAAGTCGAGTTGGAAGTCATTGAGGGAGTAGTAAAAATCTAGTCTTTGAGGGTCTAGTTTGAGTGTGGCCAAGGGTGATCTTCTAATCGAGATTTCAAGAATTTAAGGAACAAAACCAGATAAAGCATATAGTCTGAGGGGCATAGCCAAGTTGGGTCTAATGTCCTTGTGAAGTTTGTGAAGTTGTGCCTCTGAGTGGAAAACACATTTCTCGGATTTAAATCTGTTAGGGGACAGTCCAAGTTGTTTATTTGTTTGATTGACAGTTGACAGTTTGATTGTGAAATCCAATTCCAGTCTTAAGTCAGTAGTTAAAAATGTTTGCAACTAATTAGAAATAAAGAGCATAAACCAATGGATTATCTGCCTCTGGTCTTAAAAATTGATGACATAGACCTTCTTCTTAATGCTTTTTTTGCTTTTGGAATACTGAAACTCTGGAGCAATACTGCCTCTGGAAAAATCTGATGCAGCTGCATGACAATGTTTGGCCTGGTCTAAAAAAAATCTGTTTGTAAAAGAAAATCAGACGAACTAAAGGTTTTCATTTTATCACTTTTAAAAATCCATGGACTGATGCCCACTCTGAAACACCAATGTTAATGCTCCCTGAGAAGAATAAACAAAAGACATAGTGGAAAAATTTGAATAACTGCGACTAAAACTCAGTGTATGAAAAATGATGAATTGGCAATAAAGAAACTACTGAAAATACCTTAACTTAAATAAAAGAATTAATCTAAAGCAAAGAAACTTTCAGTAAGATTAGGACACTCAGAGCTTTCTTGTGCAGAAATAGTTTGTGTGAAGATAGAAATGCTTTTCTTAATGACATCAGCACATATAAATATAAATCCAGTTAGTGTATCAATCAACGTAAAATGTTGTTGATATAAATGCAAGTCTTTAACCGTCAATGGTAAATAGTTCTTATAGTCGTACAAAAACTGTGTTACAGAGTTTGCTCCCATCGGATTTTTTAATAATTAAAATAGAACCTAAGGGCATAAGTGCAAAGGTAGACCATGACTAATGTTATGAGAGGGAAAGAAAGACAGGTGGACAAAGGGGGAGTTTAACACGCTTCCACACAGAGACTGCTTTTGGACATTTTAAGTGGTCTCTTTGTCCTTGTTCATGGTTCCCTTCCCTTCTTTTCTCTCTGTCCTTTCTTTTGCCCTTTTAACAGTAACCAGAGAGCCCAAGAACAATGCCGGCAGAAAGAAAGGCAGATAGAGGGAGATAGGGGGAGACATAAGGAGGAGAGGGGCTTAGAGAGTGGCGGTTAGGAGATAAAAACTGTCTCCTCATGTAAGAGAATCCCTTCTTCTTTTACCTCCGCTTTTTACTAGATAAGGGAAAGAGCAGGTTTATCTGTTGCTCAATTGAGGCTGGAGACCAAGTGTGTGTCTGTGTGTTTGTCAGAGAAGGACGAGTTTCTCAGACTGCTGACGCCAATCATCCTGTCTTCTCCTCATGCTCTGTCTTCTACCCATCCATTCACTCGCAGTTTCACAAGACGATTTCAGTAAGGCTGTTCTGGTCTTTTGGCATGGCCTCCACACAACCACACACACAAACACACACACACACACACACCACAAAGGGTCATTCCCTCAGGTAGTGGATAGTGTATGGGAAACAAGCTTCTGAGGGTTCTGTAAAAGATTGTCTTACCTAATATAAAAGGGAGACTTAATAAAAAGATAATTAAAACAAAGGAAGAAATATATATTATATTGGTCAAAACACATTATACCTAATAAAAATTCCAAGGATTTTTCTATTCAAGTAAATCAAATCAAAATTCTTATATTGGCCTTTCCTGTTGGAATGCAAATGCAGCCAAATCTTACCTAAAACTTGCATTTATAGGGAGATGGGGATTGTGATTTATTTTTCTTGAATATACATGTTATTTCAATTGCCAAAACATATGCGCTGTTTGTATAACATATAACATAGGTTCTATTTGCCAAAATGTATTGTCTAATTTTTAAACTTAAACATAATTTATGTAGATTATTTTCAAAATACCGGAATGTTACCTTAATTAAGGTTACAAGCAATTTTCCAATATTTGCTGCTGACTTTACAGAAGGTGACAGTAGTTTTATTGACATCCTATTGACAGTATCAGGAGGTAACCTGTATACTTTTACTTTCAATAATCATCAAAAGTACTTCAAATATTTTGGAAAATAATCTGTGAGTTTTTGAAATTAAACTTTCAAAACTTTTAAAATTATAAAAAGTACTGCACCATGGAAGAATTATAAAAGTATTTGGTTTATGATGCTTCATAATATCTGACTTGGTGTTTCTGACAACTTCCTGAAGGATGCTGTCTGTTAGAATACCTTAATGTTTCTTTTTCAGCAGATTATACCATCGACCTGCTTTTGCTGTGTTTAACCCCCCCACTTTCTCCTAGGCAAAGGGAGGTTTAGATTTTAAATGTGTAGATGTGTTTATATTATGTAGGAGAACCCAAAAAAGGAGCAACTGCTACCATCAACCCTTTACTATTTCGCGAACATAGAAAATTCTCTTGGACCATTGCTTATGGGGGTTTCAGTGTGTCCGCATGTGTTTTAAAACACTGTGTTGGATTAGAATCTCCAGATTATTGTAATATGAAAGTATGTTTATTATTATCTAAAAGCTGAAAGGCTCAAACTTTATCTATATTTCCCAATAGAAATTGTTATTTATGATTATATAGGAGCAGGACGTGCATTTATGGAGGCAGACATCTTGTATAGCAGAGCTGACAAAATAGTGACTCCGTATTGCTCGTTGGAGGGAAGCGGTTCAGTTTGCTGCAGTGTCATTCCTGTAATATAGCTTGTTTGTTGGTTTAAACTGTTTTTGTTTTTTTTCCACTCTATACATCTGCGTTGCACTTTTCCCATTTTCTTTCCAGTTTAAACCATGTTCAATTGCTCTGTTACTAAAATGTTCCATACAAACAAAGTTGCTATGGTTTGCCTAATATTTGAGTCATAGTGGTCTAACATTTTCTGCTACATGAAATCTAAAAAAGTCTTGCAAACAAGTTGCTACACATCATTGAATTGATTTCCGGATTAGAAAAAAAATAAAAATAAAGAAAAAAACTGAAACCTACAACCAACTGCAGACTGAACATGAACTAAAACTCCAGACAAAGTTAAAACCAAAGCCTGACGGTAAGCTTTCAATATCTCAAAGAAAAAAGTCAAGAGAATAAATGGCGGATTCTAGTTGTTGATTAGAGCTTTGCTAGCATTAACGCTTGCATGTCAAACAAAGGTGTTGCTAACGTGATAAATAAGGATCTCCTTTACAACCCTGTCCTCTTCTTCACCTTCGTCTCCCATTCTTTCTGAGGAGTGGGAAACTCTAAGTTAACCTGCACCCCCCTAACACACAGAACACTGTTCCTCTTCTGCCTTGCCCCGGTCAGAGCACCTCTCCAGAGACAAGTCTGGCTGCAGACAGGGCCTCTCTGTCCATCTTAAGAAAGGGTTCCCAGAATGTGTTGACTGTAGATCAATGGACAGAAACAATTTAATTACACGACTGCAGGCACTGATGTGAACATCAAGATGTTAATATAGAAAATCTAAGCTATTGCTAAAGAGTGGTGAGGTGTAGAAAACACACACTTTCATTTGTTTTCTTTTTTTATCCTTTTACACTTTATTAATTCACTGTATTTATATCCTGGAAGAATGAACCTTCATATATAAGAAGGTAATGTTTTTTTATTTTTTTCCACAAGAGAAATAATTGGATAATGTAAAATATCAGAAAAATATATGAGGGATGAATATCAAAAATTTCATTGTATCCGTTGTAGAATATGATGACAATAAAGGCTTTCTGATTCTTTCTGATTCTGAATATATATATTATTGTATACATTATTTTGTACCTAAACATTTTTAATTCTATGGCTATATGAATGATTTGTATTTTATTTGCGCTGATAATTGTTAGCATGGGCTGTGCAATCACTTCTCAAGTTATTGTACCAAGTTGATTGTAGTTAGGATGCCTTGAGTGGAAAATTTGGATTCTCAAATATTTTTGCGATTGATACAGTATGAACAAATTAATACTGATGTAAGAATTTTCTGCTTCAAAGGTCAGAACGATATGTTTTCATGTTTTTTCATATGTTAATGATCGTATGTTCCAAAACTTTTCAAAAGGAAGGAGCAATTGAAAAAAATTGTACGAACTCCCTAGACTGCAGCGGACAACAATGATAGACTAAATATATATAACCCATAAAACTAAACCAGTGCAACTGGATAGAAACTCCTTTTATACATCCGTCTTAGAGGTGTTAGTCACATTTGCACTAGAAAAAGTAAGCCACCATATGCTGTAAAAACTTTTCATGTTCTCATACTGATTCTAATTTCCAACAATAACATTTGAATCAGATTGGTGCAAAGTTTTCTATCAAAGGAAAACCAACTAACTGCATCGACTCACTGACTCGACAGTAATCATCCACGCCAAGCATGCCTGTAGTGACAGAAAAGAGGAAAAACTCCCTTTTAACAAGAAGAAACCTCCAGTAGAACTAGGCTCAGTGTGAGCGACCATCTGCCAAGGCTGTCTGGGGTTCAAGGAGACAGAAGCAGACATACAGAAAGAAGCAGATATACAAAAGGCAACTGTCAGCTTCACAGGCGGCGCTGTCAAGGAAAGACGCAGACAAGCTCCAAGCCAGCTCCCATGTCAGAGGATGAAAGAGAGGACATCCAGTTAGTCACAGTAAGACAAACAAGACAACACTGAAAAACAGGCCAACATCTATAAAGCAAGGTTTTGATTGCACAGCTGATATTTCCACCCTGAACATAGTCCCAGCAGAACAGGAACAGACCAGATGAAGCTACTATGACTAGAAAAAGCAGACAAAGCACAAAGTTATGAGTGGAACTTGACATATAATACAGAATGGGAGAATAGAGATAAAATGGAGCAGAATGAGAAGAAGTGGTCCCTATTTGATCTAGCAGACCAAACCTATAGCAGCACAAATACAGACAATAGCTCAGGATAACCTAACTATTCTGGATGAGGTCTGAGAAAGGTAGATCCACAATAGGACCAAGGAGAGCTAAGTAGAAACGTCCGGTCTGGACTAAAAATTTCTTTCACCGGATCGGGAAGTTTTCACTCTACCTCAACCTACCTCTCTAATCATCCAGCGACTAAGCAAAAAGGGAAGGTTTTAAGCCTAGCCTTAAAAGTAGACAGGGTGTCTGCCTCATGGACGAAAACTGGTAGTTGGTTCCACAGGAGAGGAGCCTTATAGCTAAAAGATCTGCCTCCTATTCTACTTTTAGAGCACCAATCTTTAAGGAAAAAAACATTGATGTAAGTTTTGTGTGATCAGGCAACACGTTAACATTGTTTTCTTAGTTTTTATTTTAGCTGTGATTATTTTGAGTTGGTCTTGGTCTTCCTTTAGAGTTTTAAACTTCACAGCCGGAGAGGGACAAAAATTTGAAAGATGAATAGATGGTCTCCCTGTCTGCTGCCCTCCACTTGACTCCACTACACCTATGTTATAGCAACAGCATTGTAAATAATTTCAAAAAGTAAAGTGTCTAAAGTTGTGAATTATTATTAGCATAAATCACGCCTTGCTAACGTAGGGAGCTTAAGCTTTTGGCTACCATTATCACCAGCAGTCAGATGTCTTTTTGAGTTATTTCCTTTTCAAAAAGCACAGTAAATACATCACAAAACATCCAAATTATAGAAAAACTACAGAGGTTCAAAAGTCTAACAAAAGAAACATTTCCTCAAACAATATTTGAAACAATGAAGTTTTACTTTTAGCAGTAAAGCTAATCTTGGGCATGGGGATTTTGACATTCTTAAAAACAGAAATTAAATGAAACATCTTCCCTTTTCACAACAAAGTGAGCAAACAAAGGATAAAAAGTTGTATGCTCTAGTCATCATTTTTTTTTTATTATTAGTTTGAGAAACAGCACCTTCCATCCATCTATCTTCTCCTGCTTAATCCGTTTGGGCCACGGTGGTACTGGTGCCTAACTCCAGCAGTCGCGAGGTGGGGTACACCAAGCACAGGTCCCCAGTCCAGTGAGCCTGCAACTTGAAACAAAAATCAAAACTCTTCAAGCTGTCTTTAAAAAAAGGGTTTATTCAAGGATAACATTTTAGACCAGACTTAGTTTGGGCTTTTAATAGGCTGCTCCAAAATCTTTGT
Source organism: Jordanella pulchra (assembly GCA_034780135.1). Lineage (NCBI taxonomy): Eukaryota > Metazoa > Chordata > Actinopteri > Cyprinodontiformes > Cyprinodontidae > Jordanella > Jordanella pulchra. The sequence continues at coordinate 7,700 of JAUZNJ010016391.1, forward strand.
GTATTTAGTTTATTTTATTAGGAACCCTTGCTGGTTTACTTTGTATTACTGTCCTGCATAACTTGGATGTGCTTGAAGTTAAGGTCACAGACTCAATCAACACACTAACTCCACCATATTTGCTTTCTTTCTATTATATGTATACTAATTTTATCCCAGATGCCTGAGGAAACTTTTTTCAATTAATTATATTAAAACATAAACATTTGTTCTATCTACTGTTGTTATTTTCTCAGAAAAATACAATTAAACCATTTTCAGGATATATATCGTAAGTTCCACACTTGGAATAAATATAAATCCTTTTAAAACTGTCATTACAAGAGCACCTTACAATGCTCTTTATTGTTTGGTGTTTATCTCTCCTTTTTCTTTCATTTTTCTCCTCATATTTTTAGTTTACCAAAGCAACTGTGATGGAAAAACATTGCAAAGTTCATATGTATATCACTCCCCTGTGTACATATGTTCTAGATATGTGTCACTTTATCAGAATCTAAAACCACAGCAACCCAACCCTTGACATTATTGTTGATCTGTTGTTCTTAAGTTTCCCATTGTATTTGTTAAATATATGAGCTGCAAGTGTTTTTGTTCCCTGTATCTTAATTAAGTCCGAGTTCTGATATAACTATCAAAACCGATCTTGATAGAGTTTAAAGATTGGAATCCAGATCTGCAAGGGGTAATAATAATTTCATGGTTAATTGTATGTAATGATCAGGGGAGGGCAGCGCTGGTGGGCAAACAATGAAGTTTCATTTTATTATTGTTTTATGTAAATAAGTGTTGTTACAATAAGTCGTTCTGAGTAGCATCCCTGTCAGATTTTATTCAATACTTGACTTAAAAACCCTCTTGCCAAAGCCTTTTGACCATCTGGACTTTCTCTCTAGTTCACCAGTGAATGACCCTTCCTTGTCCTCTTATGTTTCAGTTGCTTCTTTCCTCCTCCTCCTTCTCCTGTTCATCTCTGTTCACACTTGTCAATGCTATCTGCAGAGTGTAATGCCCTGTCATTACATTCTGGCTCTCTGTAGACCTTATCAGGTTGTAATCCTGTAACGCTGGCTCCTCTACTGCTCAGGCTTCTGTCCCAAGGTCTGACCGTCTCTACTTACCCCTGCTGAAACTGACAGATGGCAGCCATTTAAATTGTGAATCTGTTTATTTTTGTTTAAAACTCTGTTCTGGGGTGTCCCAGAGCTTAACAGCAGATAGAAGAGGGTAAAGAAGCTCTACATGACTGTTTAACTCCCCCAAGGCATAGATTTGTAATGCATTTACTGCAGTCTTACAAAATTTAGAACATTTTTACAAATACTTTGTAGTCCACTGCTTTTCATTTTAAGGTTTCAATATGATAAAAAACAACTGATATCTGATACCTGTCTGAAAATCCATAAATAAAAAAACAGATATTCTTCAGTTGAGTTTAGTTTAGTTCAAGGGACTCTTAACTTCTAACAATGTAATGTAAGATATGTTACATAAATACAATATTAATAACATTAATAACAACTTTGATTCAATATTAAAACCTGAGGAATTTTTTGTGATTTGAATTAGATAAGTAAACATGTTTTTCAATGTGGCTTTTTAACGTGTTCAGTTTAGTTTAGCAATAGATTTCAGGTGTACTGTCTACAGAAGTTCTGTCTCACAAAAAACTGTCACCCACTAAAAAGGTTACGTTCTGTTGGGCGGTCTAAATGTTGTTCATGTCGTTTCATTGATCACCGTGTAATTTAACTTAATAAATTATTAGTGTTATTCCAGCTGGTAAAAATTGAGATGGTGTTGCATGTTGAAATTATACTTAACCCAGGCTGCATTGTAGCACAGTTTGCAGCACTGCTGCATTGCAACAAGAAACCCTAACTATAAGGATCTTTACTTTGTATTCAAAATCAAATTTTATACAGGTTTGCACTATTTGAAATAATTACCAAAGCTTATCTTCTTGTGGCTCTTGAATGGTGTCTAGCACCCTCTTGTGGATAAAACCTGAACAAAGGTGATCTGCAGCTCCAGGTATTTCTCTCCCACCTCTATGTCCTAATGTTCCCAAATAAATACCTACACAGGGTGCTCGTTTGGCTTCTCCAGACACGTTTTTCACTGCTACACAAGAAGCAGGGAAGACTGTGTCTGTGTGTTGTGTTACTTTACGAGCTTAATGGTGTGTAATTAACATAATTCTCTGTGATTATAGCTTGGTTGTAAACATTACAGGGCAAAGACAAGGCAGCTACTGTGTCAGTGCACACACACACCTACACACACACACACTGAACTCCTATAAAACTGTGCAGTGTTTAAAAGACTGATTTATCATTAAGTATGTGTGAGTGAGTTAGTATTTACTGTTTTATTGTGCATTTTAAAGCAGATCAGCACCGTGTTGCATGCTAACTGATATTTTATTGTAACAGTAACAGTGATCCATACACCATTATGTATGCATACTAATGAAAATGTATTAAGTGCCTTAAGTTAAGATGTATTAATTCACAGTCAGTTGGAATGAAGCAATGTGTGATCATTGTCAGGTAACATCACATTAAAGCCACTGTTTATCAGAATTTACATGGGTTTTATGCATTTTAAAAACATTACATTCATTTAACTCCATCTAATTGCAACTCAGTTCATATAGAACTTTGGGAAGATTTGCTTGTCTTTACGTAGTTTGCATCATGTACAGAAAACCACTCATAAAAGTTACCTCGTTGTAGTAAAAACATCACAGATTTTCTTCAAATGCTGATAGTAACGTGCCTTTCACAGCATGCATACGCCTTCAACTTGTTCACAGATTTCAACCATATCTGTGGTGTATATTGTGATGAAAGTGATACATTTTCCAAAGTCTTTTGTATGAATTGATGTATGAAATGTATGTCATGCATTTGCTTACTTCCACCCTCAATTACACCTTAAAAGCTTGTAGTTTATGTTGCCTTCAGTTTTGCACATCTACAAACTGTATTGGCGTCTTTCTGCTTGAATCTAGCACCTTCTCCTCTTGCATGTCTGTGTTTTCTTAAGGGTACTTCAGCTTCCTCTGACAGTTTCAAAATATGACTGTATTTAAACTCTGGGTGTCTCTGTGTCACCTTATTATTGAATGATAACCTGTGAAAGCTCTACCCCGCCTGTTTCTCAATGACTCCTGAAGATTAGCACCAACCCCAAATTCACTACTTTATGGTGATTAGGAACATATAATTCTAAAACAATACATAGAGGTTGTTGGCTGTAATGTGACAAAATGTGCTACATTCATTAGTTATTAATACTTTTAAAAGTCTCTGTAGATTCTCTAGTTTAGTTGCCTAAAAGCTTTTTAAATTTAATCAGCCATTTTAAAAACTAAAGCTGTTTATGTATTTGTAGATTTTAAAAATGCACAGAAGAGAGAAAATACCATTGGAATGAAAATATTTGTTTATGTCCTTTGAGATAATATGTTTTTTTCAGACAATGCAGTAAAATTAGTAAAGTAAGAACTAAATTTTATGTATAATCCAGTAGTACTTATGTTTAAAATGATGATTACTCTGATGGCCGAAGGATATTTACTTTGACATTACGGAACTTTTCTGGACTTTAAGTTTTCTATTTAATCTGAAATAATTTGAACAGTCAATGAAAGTGCATCTATATTGTAAATGATAATTGGGCTGTATTTATATAGTGCTTTTTCAAGTCAGGTGACCTGACTAAAGCACTTTACGCTACATTCAGTCATTTATCCGTTCATGCACACACTCACACATTGATAATGATGACTACTGATGATTGCAAGCAACATTGTAGCTACATTGTAGCTGCGTTGGGGCTAACTGACAGAAGCGAGGCTGCCATACAATGGTGCCACCGGGCCCTCTGACCACCATCAGTAGGAAATGCGGATGAGGTGTCTTGCCCAAGGAGACACTGAAAGCTGGAGCCAAAACACTGAAAGCTGGAAACGGAAATCCTGCCAATAATTTGAAGCAGTTATACTTTGGTGTGATGTTTAGTTCCTCCAGAGGATTAGACTGACATTTTTTATTAGCCCTGTAGACAAACATGCAAATGTTCAAAGGTCTAGAAAATGAGGCAGTAGTTTCAATTAAAAATATAAAGCAACACGAGGAAGTTAGTTAGACGGACCACGGTTCTCCATAAATGCTGAACCCCAGAAGGTTCTGTGTTACCGGTGGCATTTGGGGCCCCATACCTGCAGTGTTAAGAAGACTCAGTATGTATGAGTATATTTAGCTGAGATTGAAACACAAACGGGGGGTTGGGGTCTGGTGTGGAAGTGAGACCCAGACAAGAGGTCTCTCAGCCAGACGCAGCACGGCAGTCCAACCCGTCTCCTCCATGCCTCCAGGCTGTCATTGAGGTTCCTGTAGCGCCACATCAAACTGAGGCAGAAACACTCAGGCAGCTGTTTAAGGAGTTATTGTAAAAACCCTTTGCAACCTCTCTGTTGATATAGAAGACCAGATCTGGGAAAATATGCCACAATCTTTTGTCCGTTGGCTTATTTCCAAAAGGGGCAAAGCTGCTCAGAGCATGCTGCTATGGTTTAAGAGATGGAGCTTCTGATAATTTCTTGGACATGAATCTAAGGTGGTAAAGGGAATCTGAACCACTTTGCTGGGTTAAACCAGACTGACGAGCAGTTTCCATCAATCCTCAGGGAGCAGGAATATTTAGGCCACATGAAAAAACTCAAGCACATGAAGAAGCTCAATAGACAATTCTGAATGAAAATGAGTTGTTCTTCAATGATCGAGGAGCAGACACTGCGAGCTTATTGCCTGATACTCACATGCATCTTAACCCCTCTCTGGTATTAAAACCATATCCTGCTGCAGCTGTAAAAACAAAGCACATTGTGACTAAACACTAAATGAAAATTAAGAGCTGTGAGTACCGTATACATCACACTTTATTACATTTACATCTCAATGAGTGAATTCATTTATGGGTGTCCAGATAAGGGTTATTTACGTATTTAAGCATGCAATGAGGCAGTATTTCACCTCTTACTTCAGCCATTTACGTTTTGCAATAGCTGGGCCACAAAGCGAGTTGGACATCTAGCAGTGAAGCAGATGTGTCATGGAGGGAAAAAATGGTAAATTAGTTAGTCTATGTCTCGCACTCTTAAGTTGTGAGTTTCATTCTCATACCATCTTTGTTAAATTAGATGTAAAGTCATACAGATGATTCAACAGAAGCTTGTCTTGATTTATGTATTAATTCCAGTATTTGTGTTTGTAGGAGCCTACATTTGACTTGTTATTTACCCCCCGCCGGTATTAATACCGTGTCCTGCTGCAGCTGCACAAATGAAGCACATTGTGACTAAACACAAATTAAATATGTAGGGTTCTGTGTACTGTATACATCACACTTTATTACTCATGGTTCCAGGTGGTCTCAGATTTTAACTGGGAATAATAGAAGGTAACGCATCGGGTCTCGGTTCTGGGGTCTGTAGGTGCAAGTTTGTAAAATAGGACCCGTAAAGGACTCTGGTGTGATCTCTTCTGCCATCATCTGCTGGGTTAACAGCATAAGGGTAAATGACTTATGAATGCTCAGCAAGCTGATAAAGAATGCAGAGTCAGTTCTGGGAAATCTAGAACATCTAGAGATGATTTCACAAAAAAGAATTCCTTATAAAATAAAATACATTATGGACAAACTTGTGCATCCACTTCATCAGACTGATTAATATTAACAGAGTTTCTTCAGATCAGGTGCAAGAGAGACAGTTACAGTAAATCCTTGCTGCGGTGGAATTGAATTAAATTGAGTTGAATGAACTTGAATTTTTTTGAATCAAACCAAATTACATCAAATCAAAAAGGAGCTTTTCAGAACAGTATCAACAATAAAGTGGATGCCAGTGATTTTAGAGGTTGCGGTATTTGGCCATCCCTTCTCTTGACTGTAGTTTCCTTTTTAGAAATTTGATTGCTAAATTTTACCCTATATGTGCTAACAGTCACACTTACATTAGTCTTTGCTTTTTGTTTTTTCTGCATCTCCAAATAAACTTAACCTGACTCGTTTTTTAGTTTTTAAAGCGATGATCTTGAATGGAATCAGCCACCCTAGTACTAGAGCAGGTTATGAAAATGTTTACAAAGCTTCCCATCCCATGCTAGGTACACTACACTATTGACCCTTTAATTCTCTTTTTCTGTTCAGAAATTGTCAAGGGAGTCAAAAAAGTGTTTTTTTCTTGTACCTTGGACAGCCATGCAAACATTGACTATTTGCCAAGCCTTGAAAAAAAATCCTTGCATCTGTAGTTTCTGTACAGTTATGTAAGCTGTCATTTTGGTGTAATAAATAAACTGCCTAGATAAATCTCAGTGTATACCTGGGCTCTCTGCACATTCTCTGAAACATCTTGTGAACTTCCTTATATCTTGTGTTCCCCGTGGTTTTCCTTTGAAATCTGGTACGTCTGAGAATGTTTGTCTTTAGCAAAGTGGAACTGTATGTTAGGATGTGTCTTATAAAGTGCAAGCCGTGGGGCCCTGATGATGACGTCCAATGAAACGGCTCAGATGGGCTCTGATGTGAATCAGCGCATCTGGAAAGCCTCCATATGTAAATAAACAGATATGTTAGCAATAATCTTTGGGACTCTGCATCAAAACATTTGCCTCTGACCGGTGTCAGAGTCCCGTTCAGCCAAAAAACATCTGATTTCATGTGATTTTTTTGTGTGCATCCATATATCTGTCTATCCGATCAAAGTTAATGTCATAAACACCTGTTTGTGGGTTTATCTTTTTGAAACGGTGCTTTTCCTCCAAACATATGTGTGAGACGCAGACCAGATTTTGATTTTCCTCCTGCAGCGAATTGGCGAGTTTGTTCAAGCATTTTCTCTGCCTCGTCCAAGACTGCCTTAACCAGCCAAGTGCTTTTTCGATCTTGATGGGGACTGAAAAAGAGTAGAGGGACTTGTATAACAGAGGGAAGAAAGGGAGCATCACAGCTTCCAGAAGGAGACGCGGAAGAGGTTGCCGGTAGAAAAGACAGGTAGCTCTGATATTTAGTTGTGTTGGGTGATCCCAAAAGTGCTGCCTTAACCTCACTAAAAAGGTTTATCAATCACAACAAATGCACACCGCAATTCTATTGTGTTTGGGTTTTGGTTGTTTTTGTTTTTATTATGGATCTTTTTTTTAAACTTTGCCTGGCTCATATTTTTTCCCATTTTTGTGCTCATAATTCTTTGTAATGCATGTCCATATTTGTTCAGTCTTGTATGCTTGGCCTCTTGGTTTATTTGTGTGTTCTGTTCCCTGTGTGTTCTTGGTCCTCTTCTCTTGATTAAGAACAGGAGAGCCCAGTTCCAGTCCATGGGAGCTACTATTCTGCAACATTTAAAAGCATCCCTTCTCCAACACATCTGAATCAAATGAATGGCTTGTTAGCAAGCCTCCTCGGAGCTGAATGACTGCTGATGATGGATTTCAGCCATGCGATTGTGATGTGTTGTAGCGGGGATGCATTTAAAAGTTGCATTTAAAAGGTGCTCCTGACTTGGGGGGGGGGGGGGGGGGGGTG
>JAUZNJ010016402.1:0-17464 GCA_034780135.1 Jordanella pulchra
CCCACTTTCACTGAATGATAAACACATTTGAACCAAATAGGAGAGTTTTTAGATATGGTTAATATGAAATTTCTCGCTTGAAAACAAGCTTCATCGTTTTGCTTTTTTCTATCTGCTGAGCCTGGTGTTCAATTCAAAGGTCAAGAGAACATTCAATAAACAGTAGATATTTTCACTAATAGATATACATTGCCTGATGTAAGAGGGTCATTCCACTGATGCCACTTGTTGGGAGTCGTTCAAGTAATTAATTTTTTGTCTATATATATCTATAGATATATACAGATATAAATAAGAGCTGGGATATATAAAATTCACACAAACATTAAGGTTTAGTCAGTATCAAGTGATTTGAGGTTTTCAATCCAAGGATCACTGTGTTTATTTAGCTATGTTACCAAATCCGCTGCGACATTAAAATAGTCATAGTGACTACTTTTTTATCATTGCTGGATAAAAATATTTTAAAGTAGTGATACTTAACTTCTATGGGTAAAACTATTATTCATTTCAAATTTCTTTGATTTTCTTCTTAGAAACTATTCTTTATGTCAGTACCAATTATCATAATCTGCAGCTTATCAGGCTGTTTAAATGCTTATTTTTTTTCTTCAAATTTCCCTAATCTTCTCCTTGTTTTTGTTAAACGATAAATGGAAATTATTTTTCTTCAAAGGCAAAGTCTATTCTGTACTCTGTATCTTTTGAAAAAATTATAGTGCTAAAAGTTAGAGTTTCACCTTCTCCTGTATCTCCTGTACTCCCAAATTGCTATGAAGGACCAACACCAAGGTTTTATCATTTTCTTTCATAATTTATGTCCTCAAGTGGTTTTCCTTCCTTCAGTTCATGTGAAGCATCTATCATTGATTGACGACCACATTTCTAACCCCATGAAGACATTATGCTCACATACTTCAACAGCTGAGCAGTTTCTGTCCAGTTATATCTCAGCAAATAACTGGAACTCACTATAATTAAACACAAGAAACCACAGCCCATCCTTTTTCTTCCAAGACGGTTCGTCGTCCGTCTTCTCCCTCATCACATCAGATCTACCGGAGTCTTAATGAGCTTCAGCATGCTGGTTTACAGGGCGCTCAAAATGTAAGTGATTACGTCCTGAAGATAAAAGGCTATTAATTACCCGTTATCTGATCGGGGGATTAATTAACTCGCTCACTAGATTGATGTGGCCTCAAGTTTTGCTTCATCATTCTTACTGTGGTCTGACTTCTATCTGCAGTTTTGTGTTTGCAGGAAACAGTAGCTAAAGTCTCTGAAGGTCCCCATGTCCCTTCTGGAGGACCTGATGTTACAGGGAGAGATGTCCTTTAGCTCCAACAATGCCACACAAAGGTGGAGCCAAAAATTGATTGTTGTCAAATGTTGACTCTAATCGTTATAAACTGTCCACCTGCTATTCTGTTTTCACAAATCCCAGTCCTTGATTGAACCTTCTTTTATTTGCTCGTTTGCAGGGCTGTAATGCAGCTGTAGAGCCTCACATGAGCCAATGTGTTAGGCCAAAAAAGAACAAAAAACATGGAATCGGAAAAATATTCAGCATACAGTTTTTTATGTAGTTTGCTAACCATGAAAAGTAAATCCCATTGTTTTATTTTCCTTTCTTGCTCTCTGTAGGCAGCTAATTCTCCACATGGAGATGAATTTCTTTCCAGAAGCACAGATACTTAGAAAGGCCTCAGGAGGCCTATTGCATGTACTGCGTTTCAGAGATGAACAAGATGGAAATCCATTTCAAGACAAGCCTTTTTCCAAATGATTTTTTGCAAACAGTTTCTGTTAATTACACTGGAAATATGTGTTATTTACATTTGCCAAATCATATCAGAGCCACACTTTCCAATTATCACTTAAACAAGACTTGCTATGAGTTAGAATACATAGAGGTTACACTTCAGCTGGCTTTGTGCACAAGTCTCAAGACATATATGACGTAGTTTCTGTCCACTGACACACCTCTATCTGTTAATCACCTTGGTGAAAATGCTAAAACGCATTTCTTATGCTGTTTATCACTAGTTTTGATTTAACAGCCAGTTTGCCAGATGTACTGAATGTAGACTTGAAGGGTATATTATTTATTTGAAATAATTGGTATTATATTATACTAAAGTATTAAAATACCAACGTAACTAGTCATAGTATAAAAGTTTTAAACATCAAGTATTAAAGCATGTTTATTTGTTAAAACTGTTGAATACAAGTATATGCTTTTTTTTTTAAAGAAATCCATCTTTAAAGAAAGACAATCATCTTATTTTATTCCAGCTAGATTACCAGCTCTTTGCAAAGATATTAATACCCCTCAAATCCCTTAATACTTTGTCACAACCTAAAGCTTTGAGGTGTTTTCCTAGAATATATATTATTTTTTGATGGACCATGATAAAGTAATCTATAATTGTGAGCTTAAAGGGAAAGAGCACATAGTTTACGGATTGCAAATCAAAAAGTGTGTGATTTTTATTCATTAAGCCCATACCCTTTAAAAAGATACAGCAAACAGACTTTCTTCAAAAAAATTACATAACTGATAAAGAGACTGACATGGCCTGAGGTTACTATGGTTACGTAATCCTGTGCAGATCCAGGTTGGTGCTTTGTTGGCCCCATCTGTGGAGCGGAGGCTGGCCTCTGCTGCCTCCTCCCAATGAACATCTCTCTGAAACCTGATTGGACCTCCTCCAATCACAGAAGAGACCAGTCTATTTGAACCCAGCTCACTGCTGCAAACTTTTCAGACACCTCTAAAGCTTTCAAAGCTCAACTGTTGTTAGGTTTTACTAATTCTTTTTTCCTCTCCGTTTTGTTCTCCTCTCTTTTTTTAAAGCTTGAACAGACTGACCAATAAATCACTTTTGATTTTTTTTTAAACCACCACCATCTGGTTTAATGTTGCTTTCCCTTTTCTTGGCTAAGCTTCCTCATAGCATAAACTACCTTTGTGTAATTTATTTTCAGTTATAGGAAAAGTTGTGAAGAACTTTAGAGCAGAAGGAAAAGATATACAAGATTACAAACTTTGACTCTTCAAAGACCACTGTTCAAACTATAATCTGAAAACGAAAGGACTAAAGCACATGTGCCAATGCTTTCATGACATGGCCCTCCCACCAAGGCCAGGAAAGAAGAAGAACATTAATCAAAAAAGTAGCATAAAATGGTCAATGTGACAGAGGTGGAGATATCCGTGACTTAGGTTGACAGAACAGCCATTAGTTGTCTGTTCCAACATTTTGAAGGAGTAGAAACAATGGTGATACTCTTTCAATTAAAAGCAGTACTTCTCCCTGGTCTGCCATTAGCCATTTTTAAAAAGGGGCTAAAATTAAACTTTTGACTCAGATGTAGATCGCTAAACCCAACAACACACTGTGTGCAACAAAAATGTTAAGGGAAATTAAAATGCATATATATATTACAATTTATATGTAAACAAAGTAATGCTGACTCTAAAATACACTGGCTGGACAAACTACTGGTGATAAGGAAAAAAACAGCCACAGGTATACGAACACGAATGGTTCCATCAGTGCAGGAGACTTACACCTGTAATGTCTATAGTAATTAAATATGGTGAAGTAATGTTGTTGCAGTTGTTTTAATTGCAGAGGGGACATTTTCCATCATCCAAACAAAATATCTTCTTTCTTCACAATGTTTTGTGCTCCAGATATCCTCAGAGCAGATATTTCCACCTTCCCTTAGAGAAAACAGGGCTAGGTCTTCTCTCTTTGTTGTGGCCTAGATTGGCTCCTATACCGAGACTCGGTGTGCATCAGAGTGTCACCAAAGCACACGAGGCCCACAGCTTGCGCTTTCTCAAGAGAAACTAATTGTGACAGGTTATGCTATTTTTCCTTTAAAGATGCAGCATTTGCTGAAGAAACTTAAGTGGCTAATTTTTCACCATGCATACTAAATGTCAGGCTGCTTAGACACGGTATAGTGAGAGGATAAATTGTTGGGATCCTAGTTGAGATTTTTTTTTTCTTTAGGAAAAAGGAAGTGTATTTCAAGAGACAACAGAGGATTGAATTAGAACTGGACTTCCTGCTGAGTAAAGCTTCATCATTCAGACTGCAAAGAATTGTTGTTTTATAATCTCTCTCAAAGTGATACCAACACATGCTTAAGGCCAAGATATTTAATCTCTACCATACCAAACTAGTTTTTTTTCTTTTTTTTTGTAATAATCCAGTATTGATTTCCATGTTGAGGCAGTAACATCTTACAATTCTTGCCCGAAGAGCAGCTTTGGCTTAGCTCTTTACTGTAAGGTGCTGATAGTCCATTATTCTCTTTAATGACTGAATTGACCTTCAGTAGTCTTAAAGCCCTAAAGGAGAGAGAGAAAGAAGAGTTCAAATCAACATCTCACTCCCCAGGGTTTGTGGTTTTATCAAAACTTTTAGAAAAGTATTCACTTCTTTATTCAAAAGCACTGCTTCTTCTTCATTGAAAACCTGTTTTTGTGTTTTTAACATTGAGCCACAAAGTTATGACTGACCTTCTATGTGTCTACTAGTCTGCAGTTTTTGAAATTTGATGAAACAATGCTAAACTTTTTTTTAGTTTGAGTCTAGCTTAATGCAAACCCTACATTACAGATAGAAAACGATCAATTTAAGATGATGGGTCAATTTTAAAAGTTGGTGAAAAATCAATTTGACCATATTTTGTCTCTTTTTACCCCACAGATATTCATTTTTGAGAACAACATCTACTATCGGTCTAAGGTGGAGAGCCGTTCAATTCGTCTGGTGTCCACTGGAAAGGAAGGCGTCATCTTCAATGGACTCAGTGACTGGTTGTATGAAGGTACTAGAAGTACTAGGAAATATCCAGACTTTAGTAGTGAAGTTAAATGGATTGTAAAAAAAATTGTTATACGCTTCATAAATGAGTGACGCAATCACTTTATATAGTAAGAAAAAAAAATCCTAAAAAATTTTCTTGGCAAAAATATCAACTGGACTGACTTATGTTCTTCTTGATGGACTATTTGATAATTAACTTTCATTAGTTTACGAAAGACCTCAAATATAGTTGATTTATATTGAGATTATAAGAAATAACGCATCTGGGGATAGCTTTCAGATTGATTAAGCCCATGACTGTTTTATTACAGTCTTCTTTTTTGTTCATTTTGGTTGATATCAAAAGTGCACTGCAAATTAGCAAAGGGCTATAAATGTTATGGCGTTATGTATTTGTTTACTAATAGTTTTTTTCAAATGAACAATAATAAAATATGTTAGGAGGGGTTTTGCATCTAATGAAGAATTTGACATTTTTGCATCTGATCTCAGATATGAATCAATAAAACCACTTGGAAAACTAAGATAAAACAAGCAAGTTTCTGTCTTCCATTTCCCTTGTGAGTTTTAGTTCAGAGATGATAGCTGACACCTTGGGTAAATTTCAGATTGTATATGAAGCTTCGCTAACCAGCATTAGCCAGAGCTGCATGTCTTCTATAAAAGACATGAGAAAAATGAGTCCATATTGCCTTAAAAAAATGTTGTCCAGGGCCCCCTTTCTGCTCATGTTTTGGATAAACTTGGTGGTAAATATTCAAGGAAGACTGCTCTAAATTTTATATCAAGCTAAGAAAAACCTGCTAGCGATGAGCTATAACTGATCTAACAGTTGGTGTTACTGATATTAGTGTAAAAATTACTTTACACATAAAGTTTTTTTTTTCTTTCTGCCTTGTAAACAGCAATTTGTAGATAAAGTAGTCACATAAGGTCTGTGTAGTGACTGCAACAGGAGGGAGAAAAGGTTGTCAATATTTTTATATATTCCTGTTTTCATTCCATTACATATTCATACAACAAACTCAGATAGAAATGTTCAAAACATGATCACTGCTGAGGTTTGTACCCATTAATGCTTATACTTGCATAGTAGGATTTAGTGATAAAAGTAACATTTAAACTATCATTAAATATTAACATAAAAGCCGCATAAATCTACTGTAGAGGCTTACATCTTATACCCAGCCTATGGAAAACCCTAGATGATAAAAGATGTAGATTGGTGTCAGCAAATTGACTTTTGCCCTTTGTTAAGGTGCATGTCAAAAAATGATAGACTACAACAGATGCCTTTATAACAAACTGACATTTGCCTCCAGTTATAAAAGGAAACTTAATCTGATTTAAGAAATACAGAATATGCACAGTGACTTTTTATCCCTTATTTTCTTATGCCCATGCATTTTTTATCAGTGATAAGCACCAAAATCACTGCTACTAAGTATTAGCAGGAAGACTAACATTTCTGGCATGTAGCTCTTAATTTCCTGAAGGCAAATTGCAATTAAAAATGTTTTTAATTTCCCTTCTTTATGCAACTTGGAAGATAAAGGAATTTTGTCAATAAGCTATTTGTCTGTGTGTTGTTCAGTTGTGCATTGTGGTACAAAGGTCTGTGTGTTCTTTAAGGGGCACTGCCAATCAAGCTCACCTGCTTGTATCAATGTATAAACTGGAACTATGAGCTGTGTTGGATTCAGGTTAATGAATTTACTCTGCATATATTGTGCCGCAATGACAGAGGCGATACAAGGTGGTAGAGGTTGTAATAGAGAAAATGTGACTCTATACAAAGCAAAGCTTTCAATTCTGCAGGAACACTGACTTATTTACATTTCAGCTTCTTGTTAATGTAGAAATGAAGATCCTCAGGGAGACTTGTGAGAGTTTAGGTGACTCCAAACTCATCAAATTCCCCCTGAACAGCAGCACAAAGCTTATATCGCTTTCTGTTTATATGTATTACTGTCCACCTGCAGCATTAATCAGTATTAAAATCCAGGTTCATCCTTGAGTTTTTTTCTTCCTTCCCTGACATTTAACATTAATCAGAGCGTGATTGCAACATCTAACCTTGTGACTCCTATTTATGGACTGCTGAAAGCCCAGTAATTTACACTCATCATTTATTGATGGAGGAATCTTTGACTCTAAGATAAAACATATCTTCCGCTTTTATACAGTCAGGCAAATGTAAACAGTCTAAGAGTCTTAGAATGCTTTATGAAATAACATCTTACTAGATGTGAATGAAATATAAAATACTGAAATACTTTTGTAGGCATAAATAAGATGTTTTTGGTCATGAAAATAACTGGTAACTGGAGAAGATTTTTATTACTAAATAATTTCTCTAAATTTAAGCATTACAACCTCAATGGGAGTCATTTACCTAATAAATAAGAGTTTGCTTTAGGGAATATGAATCATAATCTCTAAAATAAATTGTTTTATGACACATGATTCCAGCGTGTGTGGCTTTTACTGTGTGCATGACAGTAGTGGCCTTAATTCAAAGTATTTTGAAAGAAAATGAGCTGTGAGAGAACAAGGGGGATACAGAAAAGTCATGAATTGATCTCCAAACAGCTGCACCAACACTCCCCATTTATAAAGTGCCTTCACACATCAGCCATATGATATGGAACTCACTTTTCCAGGCCTTTGGTTATGAAAACATACAGTCTGCTCGTTGATAAAAGCCGCACTTATCTGCACTAAGGAGTTGCTTTTCTTTGAGGCTCCTATCAGCGATGCTGGTAAAAGTTGATTTGAAAAATTACTTGGAACAAAAAAAAAATCTTTGTCAGGTCTAAATTGTTTGTCGTTTAGATCTTTTTACATCAAAATCTGCTAAATCCCGAAATCAGTGGAATGTAGGTGCTGATGGCTACGAACGATAGATAGATAGATCCAAGAGTAGTACATCAAAAACGTGGCCACTGATGAAGTGCTGCTACCTCACGCAGATTTAACCAGAGAATGAAGAGAAGTAGGAGTCACCATGGAAAGACAGGCTTCTACGCAGCATGTACCACCAAGGGGTGGCTGATATCAACAGTTCCTAGCAGTGGCTGTGACAAAGCAGGACTGAACAGCAGCAAAGAGGCACTAATCATAGCAGCACACTGACAAACTCTGAGCACAAAATCAATAAAGGCTGGGGTCTACAACGCCAGACTAGACCCAAGTTGCAGGCTTTGCAGAGATGCCCCTGAGACAATCCAGCAAATAACATCAGGGTGCAAGATACTAGAAGCTATCAGCATGCATGGAACACCACAACCAAATGGCCAGCATAGTATGCAGGACCACCTGTCCCAAGTATGATCTGGAAACCCTGAGGCCAGAATGAAATGTGCCTTTCATAGATAGTTGAAAATGAGAAATCTAAGATCTTGAAGGACTTCCAGATACAGACAGATAAGCTGTTAATAACAAACCAACCGGACGTAGTAACATAAGTAAGAAGAAAAACGAGAGGGTGAAGGCCACAGTGGTCCCTGTAGTTATTGGAACACTCTGTTGAGTGACCCCTAAACTGGGAGAGTGACTCCAGCAGATTACAGGCATGACATCTGAGATCTTTGTCCAGAAGAGTGCATCCTTGTAAGAGCTAAAATACTCTGCAGAACCCTCAAGCACCCAGGCCTCCGGTAGAGAACCTCCCACAAAGGGGAATTGATATATATGTATGTGTGTGTATATGTAACTTCCTGTTGTAGATTAATCAATAACAAAACAAGGCTACCCTCTTGGTGAGACTCTATAGTGAGACACTTGCAGTCCATTTGTAGGATCTATCTTTGACTGGCTGATAGTCCGCTTCATTTCTTTTCCTGTAAGGCTCCTCAACTTCTTAAATGGGTTTTGCTTGAGAGTTTTCTCAAGGCTACAGTGATCCCTGCACTGTGGCAGCCCCCTACCAAAGAGTCCACTATAACTTTTTTGTTTTTTGTTTTAACAATATTTAATTTTTCTTTCACACTACATTTTTTGTTTTTGTTGACTTTAATTAATTTGTAAGCCAAAATAACCAAAAAAGAAATGCTTCAGTTCATTCAGTATATCTGATCTTTCTGAGTATTACTTTTTTAAAAATGACAGAAAGTACTGATTTATATTCTTTTGTGACATTCTAATTTTTTGAATAGCACTTTTATCCCCCATTAACACTTTTAGAAGGAACTTATGTCTCCACAAGTTAAACATTGTTGGCTAAGGGCTTATGTTGACTATTGGGTTTATTTCTTTACCTTTGTAAGTAAAGTGAAATCCCCCTCCTTCATTCTTGTTAGAGAAAATCTCTTTCCAAAAACTGTATCAGTAAGCCTGTAAAAAGATTTGGCTTTGGCCCAGCGGTGATGCAAGTATCTGCAGGGGGAAGCTTATAAGCTGAGCCAGTCTCTGTGATGTTTACAATGACCAGTGAGACTGCAAGGCAGAACATTTTCCATGTTAATGACTCAGACTCTCCTCTGGCCAAGGTCAAGCTGAGGCCCGGTCTGCCGCCATGAAGGAGAGAGGTCCTTTAAGCTCTGCGTGTCGCTCTGTGGCAGATTGGGTACAGAGGGGCGAAAGGCTGCCAAATAATCTCCTGGGCTTGGATATCCTCTTGGTTTGCAGAGCTATTTTAATCCACAAATGTGTGTTCATGTGTTTGAAGTGTGCAAGGAAAGAAGGAAGGAAAATTAAAAGTAAAATTAAAGGAACCACGACACATTGAGGAGAGGCAGCAGCTGTGCGTTTACAGTCCAAAACACCTCAGGTGTCCTGTCATCTGTCTGCTGTCTGATTACTGAGGCGGCAGTCATCCTGACACATCCTGCAGTGCGGCGCGGCCACAGGAAACGGCTGTTTATTGGGCTCTGTCGTTCTGAGATAAAAACCCACTGTTGCTTTGATTCAGCTTGTTCTTGCCTCATAGATGTTTGGCTAGATGGCTGTTTGCGTCGAGAGGCTCGTTCTCTTGGCTGTTTCTGTTTATCGCTCTGTTTGTGTCGAAGCCTGTGGGGCATAAAGTAACTGCATAATCAACACTTGTTTACTGAGGAGGGAAAGATTAACAAAAGGGAATGTAGATTTTCTTTTTTTTTTCTTTTTGGGGCAACGTCTTGTTGGGCAGAAGCCAGATTGTTGTTTTTTTTGTAATGATCAAAGGAATTCAGGTGGATATATCTTAGATTGGGGCAAAATATGAAGCTGGTAATTAGTATAAAAGAAGCTTAAAACACACCTCTATGACAAACTTTTGATTGTTCTTGACATCATCAAATCATCTACTGCTGATAAAGTTGTTTAACAAGCTTTTAAAAGCATTTCAATCTGCTTCCAGTAATAAAAACACTTGATAAACAGCACATTAATTTACTTGGGAGATTTAAAAAAAAAAATAGATTAAATCTTTATCCATTCAACCATCCATCTTTGATTATTGTAATCTAAGCAAAACTTTATGGATCCATGCCTAAAATAAAGGTAACTGTAGAATATATGTACTTTAGATCATGACTTCCTGTCTAATTATGACACACAGCCTTATTCTCCTTGTATGTCTCATTTTGCTCTTCAAAATGAGACATACGAGAAACTTTCTAATTATGTAATTCAGGCAAGATTTGTTATTCATAAGGCAGAAAATGGCTCATGTTTAACCTGCAACCATGAAGAGTGTTGGGGATGAAGGAGGTAAAAACAATGAGCAGAGCTTGCTGTTTTAGAAGTACAGGAAAGGGTGTCATCCTGGGGTTATCAAGTCTGCGGAACGATCTTTAGATTGTTTACAAATGTCAGGTGGTTGTTTGTGAATGAAGAAAAGACATAGAATGCATTTTCTTTTCTACCATTGCAAACATATGCATGAAGAAAACTCAAGTGAAACTCATCAGAATCTTTGGGAACCTTGTTGGATTGACTGGCATCATGAACTTTTTGGGAAAAAAAACATTTTCAATAAAAGCTGACTTTAAATCATCACCTAAATTTTTTTATGCTTTTTTTTAGTTTTCATTGATGGTGTAAAAAATTTCAACGTAAAAAAAAACATTAATCTAGAATGGGGTGAATACTTTGTCACAGCACAGTTGTTGCTTTAAGTGAGAAATAATTCCTATAGTTGTTAAAATGCCAATTAAATGTTGTATTGTTCTGTTTAAAGGCTGAGATGAATTCAGTGACAGGGATCTCTCCCTGACATGCCCTCTAATTAATTTGCACATCATTAAGGCAGCCTTAAAGCTACCTCTCTGCTGTCATGTAACAGAGTTTAATTGTGTTTCACAATCAATTTGCATCATTGCCAGATGTTTACTGGGGGATGCAGCTGATGAAGGCCAGGAAGTAAAAAAATAAGAACAAAAGGCTTTGCTTTAATTATTAAAAATATAGAATTAATATTTCTGTGCGGCACTGCTGCCCCCTATTGGCCACATTCATACCTATGATTAACATTTCAAGTTTCCTTATTGTAACAAGATACTAAATATGTTCAGGGCAAACTTTAGCATTAGTTGTTGATGGAACGTTTGATTTTCCTGATCTCATCAGCTCATTCTGCTCCAGCCTGTCACCTTGCACTCATTATTTCCCACTGGCCACTCAACTCATTGTATCTCATGCATTAATAATGCGATCCACTCAGTGTATAATGTAGTCTGCACGGCGAGGCAGACTACAGAGGAGATGAGCTCACCTTGGTGATCGTCTCAATGAGGCATCTGTGAAAAAAACAAGACAGCCCCATTACTTAAGAGGGAAAATGAGAGTTAGCTCATTAAAAGTGTTTCTCCCATCGCTACCTTCTCTCTCCTTTGGTTTCCTCACAGAAATCAGGATGCTTTGAGGAAGGTAACGGTGTTCTCCTTGACTAGCCAAGGTGACTGGGTGCCTGACAGCCGAGTAAATTCATCAGCCTGCTGGTTCCACTCAACACAAAATGCTCTTTTAAGCTGCCGCAGGGGGAGACAGCCATGCAGGGGGGGAAAAGATGTACATATGTATATATTTATTTGCAAATGTAGAATAGCTCTGTTTTGTGTTTTCCTTCACCGTTCTGCATGTTATCAGGAAGTAAGATGCAATTAGATCCTGCTGAGCTCTGCCTGCAGGGTGCACTTGGACTCAACGGGCTTTTTTTTTTTTCAGCCATCAGCCTTATTCCTTCAACACCTCAACCCAGGACGGCTTATGTTTTAATTAGCTTTACAGTGTCCAGAGGGGGATTCTTGGTGTACTGTTCCTCTATAAACATGTTCATTTGCTCAATACCCATCTCAATTTGTCAGATTAAAATCAAACTTTTTTGTTGGTATTTTATTTGATAAACCAATACACAGTAGTAGCTGCATGTGAAGTGGAGGGAAGTTTGTTGTTTAAAGTATTTCACAAACAAAATTCAGGAAAAGTAATACGCCTTTCTGTTCACGCCCCTTTACTGTATAACCCATGATTGAAATGCAGTTAACAGGTTTTCTTTTGCCATCTGTGTTATTTAATTTAAACCCTCTTGCTCTATAAAAGGAGGTTTGTTAGTGAACATTAGAGGAACATCATCATGAAGAGGTTTTTTATAAAACATACTACAATGCTCTGTTTAAATCAATCTAAATGAAAAGAGTTTGACACAGTTGCAGCCATATTAGTCCATGGCTGTCGATCTAAACTAGCAGGCAAGGAGAGAACATTTACCATTTAAACAGCCTATTGGCCAGTGGTGACTCTGGAGGAGCTGCAGAGAACAGCAGCTAAGGTTGGATCATCTGTTGACTGAACAGCTGTTAGCCTCGTTCTCTGTGAACATGCATTAAAGGAAGAGTGTTGAGATGAGATCAATGATTGAAAGAAAGTCAATAACCAAGAGGTGAAACATGGTGGTGGCAGCATCATGATGTAGGCTGTTTTTATCTTTATTTTATTTATTTTTTAAACGGTGAGGCAGTTGGCATTGAGGTGAAGATTATTTTTTCTAAAAGGATAGAACCGTCATTACACATAGTTGGAGCTACACACCATAGGATATTTAAGCTCATTTCATCTTCAGCTGTTAGAGTGGCCCAGTCAAAGTTGGGAGCCAATATTTGCTTAGTTTTTTGTGTGCATGTCCTGTTTTCCCAGTATGGCTCTGGGAATAGATGTCCCAGAGCTAGACTATAGCCCAACAGGTTTGCTTTCACAAGTAGACCATTATTACTGCTGCGATAAGGTTTCGCTTGATATTTGTGTATGAAACTGTATTGAAAATTATTCAGGGATTAAAATCTGATGCAATACATGAAGTTGGAAAGAGAGGTGAGAAAGAAAGATGGGATATGAACTAATGGGAGAGAGAAGGAGATGAAAAGAGAAAAGAATAAAACATAAAAACTTCAAAAACAGACAACACAGAAGATAAACAGTAACTCCTAGAAGTCTGCTTCCAAACCTGTATGAGATGAGAGGAGCAGAAAGGACCTAAACCTGTTGAAAATCAGTGAGAGACTTTAAATGTTCACAGATGCCCTGCATTAAATCCGTCTGAGCTTGAGCTACATTATAATGAACAGACTAACTTTAGAGTCAATGAATCAAGAAAGCAGGTTTGTCAAAGAAATAGTTTATGCTGTAAATAAAGTTTCACCTGTAAGCTTTAGTTGCATTATTAGTTCCAATAAGTCATTATCTGTCTGTGGGTTTGCAACACAGAGGGAAGCATCCATACTGCTCTAATCGCACAATGTTTGCAGTCAGTTCAGCCAACAGGAGCACTTCTCTACACAGCGAGTAACAAGCCAAAAACCTATCTGTGCTGTTGTTGCACCAGGAGAGAAATAACTCTTTGGTTCATTTCGAGCAACATAGCAGAGTTGTGTTTCGGTCAACAGGGTGTGTGGAGATTAAAAGCTGCTGTGATTTATGACCTAAGCAAACGGTGCTGGGTGCTGCAGTGTGTAGGTTTTACAGAGACGCACTAAGATTAAACGGACGATGTCAATCAGGGAAATGTACTGAAAGAAAAAGACAGCAGTAGAGATTTTTATTTGTTGTCAATTTTCAGAAGTTTAACCAGAAAAAGGCTTTTTTTTTTTTAAATGCCCCTTTAGTCCCAGAATCGTGTAAGTATACTGGCAGATTTTTAGATGACAGTTTCTAATATATCTGCTTACATCACCTTTTATCTATTGTGACTACTGGACTTCTCTAAGGACTCACTAACACCTCCATTCTGCTTCAAAATGTTGACATTGTTATTATTGGATTTAATGTCAATAACAACCTTTGACTTTTGGAACCAAAGTGTGTAAATGCTGACCTGTTGACTTATTGTGAAGACTCACCTAATCACTGTCAGAGAATGTGGTGGCAAACAATTGTAAAGTTGTGTCACATCAACATAGTTATTATAATAGGTGTTGTAATGCTGTAGACATGAAAGAAAAGGGGCTTAAGAGCAGAGCTTTGAAGAGCAGTAGCATCCATATGGGTCCAAGATGTTTCTCACTTTTGATCAGGTAACTCATTACCTATATGAGACCAATCTAAGGGCTACATTTGGTATCCACCTAGGTTTGCCTATTCTGGTCCTGATTTTTCCACGTCGACTCAAAAAGCCAACTTAAGCTTAATTAGTAAGCAATCACCGTGAGAAAATCCGTTAAAGAGACACAAAGAGGTCTAACTAATTTTAACAGCCGTCCACCTTTACTTTGCTCAAACACATATTTTGCAACCCCAAGGTTTGATCAGACCCTGCAGACTGGACATCAATAACAGAATCAGCAGGGCCAAATATTACTTTCTCCCAACAATAGCTCCTCCATTCCTCTTTTAAATAAAAAAAGATGTAATTCTCTAAATTTCACATCATGTTCAATAAACAAAGAACAGAACAAAAGTGTCTGCCAGCCTGTTTGGACATGTCTTTTCTATGACCACATGTTCAGCAGCTACACCAAAAAAGTTACTCATGTGTCTGGCTGTCATTTTGAATGGTGGACTTTTTTTTTTTCTTTCTTTCTTCCAGAGGAGATCTTCCACTCACACATCGCCCACTGGTGGTCCCCTGATGGAGCCAGGTTAGCCTATGCCACTATCAATGACACTCTAGTTCCCAAGATGGAGCTGCCGATGTTCACGGGATCACCATACCCAATGGGAAAAGAGTATCCATACCCTAAGGTACCCATATTGGCTTTAGCTATAAAGCTACTGCAAAACAGGCCACATATTTTAGATTTTCATGTTTTATTTTTTTATTCCTGTTCAGGCTGGTGAGGAGAACCCCGTCATTACCCTGTATGTTGTAAACCTTAACGGACCCCTGCATACTATTGAGATGAGAAAACCTGAGGATCCCAGGATTGGGTAAGGCATGAGCATCTTTCATCAGCTTAGCTGCACATTTTACTTGTTGGATCCTACTTTGGTAATTTCGATCATCTCCAACAGCTAATAAAGGCCCTATATCATGCAAATTCAACTTTTTTGAGCTTTTAATTCTGTCATAATGTTACTCTTTTTTTTCCTCAAAACATCCACCAAGTGGTGTTATGTTTTATTTATACATCTCTGAATAATCCTAATGAGATTTGCTGTCTGATCTGTTCTGACCTGTTATCTAAGAACAGCCTCACCTTTTAGAATCAGACGTCCCCAACTCGTTTTTTAAGCAGCAAACTGCTTGACCTCTAAATGACATTTCCAGTGCCAGGCCCCACAGCTGGTGAGAACGTGTTTAAAACGAGTTAAAAAACACATGAGGTGTAAATGTTTCAATTGGGAGGGATTTTTTTTCTTGCCATGTCCATAAATGTTCAGACTTGTACTGTCTGGACGACGGGCAATTTGTTTTTCAGTGTTCTATGTTTCCTTTGGACTTATAATAATCCAACATACACTATTGCAATCTCACTTTAGAAATTTTAACAAAGGAACAGCTCTAAAAAAATGTTTTTAGCCTTTCTGGTACAAGATCACGTTTATAATTTATGAGGAGCAGAGGTAATTTCTTACAGGATGTGTGAGAAAACAGCCGCTTTAAAACTGGGTTTTACTGATGTAAAAGTTAATTCCTTCCGGTTATCTTCTGAAATCTTTGTTTTGCTTGTTTTTTGGGGTTTTTTTGGAGCCTGACTTAACCAGCTCTGCATGAGGTTATGACTTGTAGTCCCACATCCAGGAGGATTTATTTTAGAGACAGTTTCCTTTTTTTTATATGGATTAATTTTGTTATCTATTTCATATCAGTTTTACTTGGTGTAGCTTTGAAGGAAATTTTATTTTATTTCATTCCTTAGGTTCATAATACTACTCAGGACGCTAAAGCTACCATGTCACACAGCAGCAAACTGTCTGCAACAGAAATAATGGTTGTAACTGCCATCAGAAGTGTTCAATTAAGCTTTCTTTAAGAAAAGAAAAAAGAAGAATACATAATAGTGGATGCTGGTGTCTCTGTTATTAAACTCTTGAGAGACGGGAGCTGACAGTATCATGTAGAAATCATAAAAAAGAAGAAGGAAGGTAAGAAATAAACAGCAAACTACTATTAGTCAATGGCCGCTGCTGCAGAAAAGACAGTGTGCAGCGTTCTCACCAGGATTAATTATGAGTGTAGTGTAGTTTTTTGGGGGCTCTTTGCTAATTAAGCCCACTTCTCTCTCTTTCTGTTTCTTCATGTTGGAGGCGATGAACATATCTCTTTCTATTAGGATGACCTAGAGACGTTGCTCTGATCCACCTGCGCACCAGTGCAACAATGCTGCGTTTAATTGTGTAGAAAAACACAAACAAAACTCTTGAGTGCTGGTTGGTTCAGTTTACAGACCAACCAAAGGGAATCCTTCCTAACCTGGTCATTTTTCCACTGCTTTCAAGGCTGACTCTCTGTCTGTTGGTGGAGCAGTGGTACATGTGTTCACCTGGCTGAAAGCGCTGAGGGTGAGATGATGAGCAGATTTCCCATTTACCTTCCTTTTCTCATTTATGTGTGCAAATAAAGAAGTAATTGTGTTTAAAAACACAGTTTCCACAACCATAACACATTAAAAGCCGGCACATCGACCTTATTTCAGTATTTTTTTTAAATTTCAGTGTAACCAGCGCCCGTGCTGAAATGTACTGCACAGAGCCCTGCAGAAGTAGTTAGATAAAATGCAGCTTGACCATTCAGACTGCAGATGCTTTGAAAACTACTGAGTTTGCTATATGTAGACATGACTCCAACTGGATTTTGTTTTAGGTGAACAAAGTGGAATTGGGTCTCTCAGACTGCTGTGAAAAAGTCGATAGTGGTCACATATGAGCATAAGATCGGATTCAGGTGCATAACTTTAGTTACCTCAACATATTCCCCACATTCCTCCCCACCATCTGTCACCAACAACTGATCAATCACACAGATTGGCTTATCGATCAAAATGACTCTGTTCGTGTTACACTTTGGCCTTTGTTCTGCTCCAACACAGTGTCTGTAATGCAGGTTCCAGGTTGGGGGAAAAACAGTAATGGAAGATCTCCCAAAATGGGCTAAGAGCAGCGTAGCCTGTGGAAAAGGGGTGTGTCTTTTAACCAGTCTCTGATCCTAAGTTGACAATTTAAAAGACTTCTTCCCTGAATAACAGCTTTCACTTCAAAGAATG
>JAUZNJ010016413.1:0-17464 GCA_034780135.1 Jordanella pulchra
ATATATAGATATAGATATATATATATATATATATATATATAGATATAAAGATGTATATACATGAATATTGTAAAATTTAATAAGAAAATATTTTGCTTAATATATTGTTCCATAGGTTATATACAACAAATACATTCTTGCTACATGTAATCAGAAATTAGCTTAAGTTAAGTGGACAAAATATCAAGCAGCTTCTCTGTCAGGTTGCCTCATTTTACCTTGAATTTCTTTAACAAATTTATCATCAATATAAAACGTTCCACAAGTTTCAAACCTACATGCTCTCCACTCATCTGGGTGTTTAAAGGGGAAGGCCAGGCCATTGTCGATGGCTGCTATCTTGATGCAGGAATCGTTCTCTGACCTCTCAGCATCCTGAAATGCAATCAAGAACAGCATTTGCATTGGTCATTTTTTTAGACATTAAATAATGCAAATTAATATGACAAATTAGGGTAATTGATCATCGTAGCTGATGATAACCAATATTAGCTTTTAAACTGCCTGTAACAGCCTTCCATGGTAAAGCATAGCATTGCTAATGTTCAATTCAGTTTATTTATAAAACACCAATTCACAAAATATGTCACCTTATAGAAACAATTCAACCAGATCACTCGGTAAGATGGTTCAAAGTTTTGTATCTAAGGAAAAGCAGCCGACTGCTTGACTCTTCAGCAATCCCTCATACCAAGCATGCATGTAGCGACAGTGGAGAGGATAATAGCCTACCTTCTCGCATTCATCTCCTTCTCCTGGCTGCTCATACTTGATCAACCAGTTGTCATTTCCTCGATCTGAACAGGAAGAAAACAGAATAATACACGTGTTTGGGTTACATAAGGAACAAAGAGACAACCATTTACAGGTGAGAAGGTGTAAGGGGCCAAGAACATTCAAGCAACTTGCAGGGTTAGTAAACGTTTTAAAACATTTGTAATAGAAATAACAACACATTCTTTACTGCCTCAAGTCAAACTCTCTCACACCTGTGTTTCTGATGACATAATCCAACACAACCAGTCTCTCAAACTGGGACTGCAGCTGTTTCCTGATGTTCTCCGGCAGCGGTTCGGCCTCAAAGCGCCGCAGCCAGTAGTCGGCTTCACGGTAACCTTCAACAAACAGCTGAAACGAGCCCACCTAGAGAAAGGAGAGAAAAAAAAAGAAGGAAGGATGTGAACTTTTCATATGCAACAAAACCAACTACATATCTGATTGCATCTGCTTTTAAAGCAGGAACTTAAGTGATAAAAAAATAAATAAAAATAACTGAAAGGTTAAACACAAGGAGCTCATGTTGTTTCTGCTATTTTAACTTTCAAATAATGTTGAAACTCTGATTATTTTCAATGTTCTCCATGTAGATAAAGAAGTAGTTAAAATATATAGAGAGAGACAAGAAGCACATCAAGACCATGAAAGTAAACAGTAGTGATGGATGTAATAGTCCGTTACCTTCGGAGGCAGGCCCACTCTGTGAAACCGTCGTCCCACCTTGGGCACTTTTTCTAAGGCATACTTCTTCCCCCTGGACTTCGCTCTGTCTATCGCGCTGTAGTGGAAGGTCTCGCTGGCTAAATACACCACCTGACAGACGGAAATAAATTTAACTCCGACGCACAGTGGCGTCTCATGAAACACAGATAAAATACAAATCGAATTACTCAGACAAACGCTAACAAAAAGAACCATTTAAAAAGAAATTTCATCTGCAAGATTCAAATTAAAACGTCTTTGAATTTGTGAAGGTGCGTTTTAATAACCTCTCGTCACCAAGAAGTTTATTCTAGCAGTCCTACAAAAACTTGTTATCTTGTTTTAATCTACAGTGGAGAGTGAAACCCATGATGAGTCGCTCTCAAAGGCAGATTTTCATTCAGAGCAGCCAAAATGCTTCTTTTGACTAGAAATAATATCAATGTTAAGCCTATTCTGAGTCCCGATAGTGATTAGGGTGACGGCAAACACCTGAAACACATGGAGCTAAACAGCTTAAGTCTTATTAATATTCATTAATCATAGGGAAGATTAACCGTTAAACTTTTGCTTTAAAGCCGATGCCAATTAGTTTTATTTCAGTCTAGCCCATCCCTGATATGCAATGCTGATTTTTTTCGAGCCATTTTTTTTTAGGCTGATGTTGCTTTATCTCCCTGCATTTACATTATTAGAAATGACACAACAACAAATGTGACACAAGGATCAAGTTGCACAGAAATAAATGTTCATCAACAAACTGAACAAATGGCCAGTCGATGTGTTGGTCTATTTCTATTGAGAAGGCTTTAAAAAAGGGAAATAAAAATTTAAAAAATAGAACACTGATTCAAAAAAATGATATAGACTTTATATTGTTTGATATTTAAAGAAACATGTTCCTAACTCTTTTAATAAAACATTTGTATTGTGTAAAAACAACAACAACTATATTCTAAACCCAATTATGATTTAAAGTTGGTGAAAATTAAAAATAATAAACTTTCTAATGACCGGCTAATAGGTAGACATGGACCTGCACTTTTATTTTTAGAGACAAAAGGCTAAAATATTTGGTATACTGAAAGGGTACCTTTGTTTTCGGCACCACTCCAAGACCGAGCTTTGTGTCAACCAGGGAGGCCGCAGCCTCTGAGAGGTAACCCTGGTTGGGCAGCAGGCAGCCTCGACCAAAACAGCACGGACAGCAGAGCTGACAACAAACAAAGGACATGATGTTTGCAGGGGTCACAAAAGTCGCATCTGAAACCTTTGCCAAATGTTAGACAGTGTACCTTGTGAAAGTATTTGGTCCATTTTGGGTTCAGGTGACCATAAGGTTCCTCTGACTTTGGTTTAAAAACACCAATGATTTTCTGGAGACATAAAAGTGAACATTAAGCAAAGACGATGCTCAACGAGGTCGGCTGATGTTACCTGCTGAACTTTTAAAGAAATTACTTGAATTCTTTTTCATGTCATTTCAAAAGAAACAAACAAAAAAAAAAAAAAGAAATGACAGCCATCATGTCTGTTACTGTTAAAGATAACCGGGCCTTTTCTTTAGATGCCTTATACAACAATCATGGTCCTTCAAAAAGTCAACTAAGTCGACTTAATGAATCGACTCACAATCTGGACAACTTCAAAGTTGTCCCCCCAACTTGTTAATCTCGTAGTTCGTACGATCTGCTATACAAAGAATTGAGTGGAATAAACATTGTGTTGTTAGTGTTCTGAGTGCAACTTTACCCCTTTTGGGTCTTTAACAAAGTAGCTCCCACTGGATCCTTGGGAAATCCTTTCAGGAAAGACACCGCTCTCTATGGCTTGTTCTGCCCTCAAGATGAAATCTGCAAACTCTGGATCTTCTGGAAAATGGTTGAAGTCCCCACTGTTAGTACCTGGTAGCGGAAGAATATCAGAGTCACCAAATGTGCAGCAATCAAACAATATATGCCTTTAATGAATGGAACCAATCAAAGCTTTATTCTCAGAACGTTTCACACAGTTATAGAAAATATTATTATACCAGTCTGTTTTTTCTTTAGATAATGTAACATTAAGAAAAGACATTGAAGGAAGCAAGGGCAGTCTAATATTTTATTTCATGACGCTATGCATGCATAATGGTCAACTATAGTGTTTTAGGCCAGAAAAAGTTCCAAGTTTTGAAATAAAACAATACAGATGTGAGTTTTTGCAACAGGGAAACATTTAAGATTTAAAAGAAGGAACAACCCAAAGCCAAATAAAGAAGATATATTAAAGTTCATGTTTTAACTACAACAAGCAGCCTAGGTAGGAAGATGGCAGTCAGAGTAAGACGCAGCTGCAGGTGATTTCTGTGAGCATACATTTGATCGGATAAGAAGAGTCTTGTATCTCTGGCCTTATTTTCACGAGTCGAATGTATAAAATTTGCTGTGGATTAAATGATCAATAACTCTGTCAAAGCTTTCCTTGTGTAAATATCATCTATAACAACTAATAAATTAAGACTTATCTGCAGACACCACCTGAGTATTCTGACTTCCTTCCAAACCACACTTCTGTTGCAAAACAGAGTTAGCTTCTTAGGACATGATGTGCTGGGAAACAGTGGGGAGGCTGACTGCAGAGTTTGAGCTTTACTGTGGTGCAGTTTTAATTCCACCAGTAAAACAGGGAAGTATTCTGCTCAGAAAGTTGACAAATGCATTGCTCAATATAAAGAAGTAGCAAATAGTGTTGGCGAGTGATGATACACACCTGTGGGCACAGGAGCAACACAGTAGATCAGACCAAGAGTAGAAAGTATGTCTATGCCGTCTACATTGTTGTGCTTTCATTTACAGATCAATCATCACTGTTGTAAATTAAGGTCAGACTTCAGTGTCCTACTGAATGCCTTAATTCATGATTAAGATGCCTGTTTGTTAGTTTTCTTTCCGACTCTTTTTTCCTTGGTGAATAAATCATCATTCAAACTGAATTTGACCAAGACACGTCTGTGATTAGTCTTGCAGTGAGTGGTCACTTTCTGTCACTTGTGCAACATTCTGCTGCACAAGTGACAGAAAGAAATAACTCAGTTTTTAGAGGAACTGATCACAGCTCTGTCACCCCCACTGTAGGAATCGAACCAAAGGAATCATTTTACCACTTAGCAACTCATTGCTACTACCAGGTGGTGAAATCACTTGTTTACATGCCCTGCTAATTATTAGTCTGATAAAAGCACCTGTCACATGACATGACACATTCCTGCGTCCTCAGCTTGCAAGTAGCAGAGCAGTCAGCTGACATGGAGGCTGTGTTTGCTTTGCATCAGGCCCACCAGGTTACAGTGGGATGCAGGGAGAAAGAGGAAGAGATGCAGGAACGAGCAAACAGTTAACGTTTTCTGAAGAGATAAGGAGAGTAAAACGGTAACTTTGAAGGTTCAGCTTCCCTTAATAAGAAAGTGGGTGTAAAAAAACAAAAGTTAGAGAAAAATAATGAAAAGTAACTTAATGTAAACTTTTTTTTGTATTAAATAATATTCCACCAATAACTCTTATCTGCATATGTTTTTTTATTTTCTTTTATCCAGACAAATGAATCCAAGAACCTAAGATGACTGACTGACTCATTTACAGATCAATAGAAGATGATCACTGGGCTGATATTCACAACCAATGTTCCTTTTAATATTCCTTGTGGTATTTGTTGGGACATGTGACAGTGATACAGCAGGATTGTTGGGTGTTTAAATGAAGCACAGAAACAATAACAGCAGCATAGTTGGGTTTTTTTCATGGAGTCCAATGGGTAGAGAAAGGTTTACACACAAAAAAAAAAGTAAATGCAATGGTCATAACAGAAAAATCAACACTGGGTATTGATATCAACCCATGTCAAAGTTAGCGAGTTCCTATTTTAAACCATATCAGAAAAAGATATTTATTCACCTGAATCTATTTCCAGTAAGAAAGACAGTCTATATATTTAGCTGTGTTGTTTGAAGAACCACAAACGCTTGCTGCACTGTAACTCTGATATTCTGATCTCTGACTGCAAGACGTAAACAAAGCTTGTCCTTCCTTTCTCTCTTTCTACTGGCTTCAAATGGAAGGAAAAGCCTGGGTGAAAATGAAAACAGTTCAGATCTTTCCTTTCCTCCCTATCCTTATTTTTTAAGCACAAAGCGCCGCAGACTGCAAGTCGGCCTGCAAAGTGCCCTGATGCATATTTGATAACAGTCTCAGGCATCTAGCTCAGCTTTTAGGGAACAGGAAGCTATTTTCTTTGCAGCATGTTTATAGAAAGTTGGAGACCCAGAGCATTTATGTAAATTAAGCTGAAGAGGGACATAAAAACAAAGCAAAATAAAAACATTTCAATAAGATTCTAGTGGAATTAAGTCCTCAGAGTATTAGAGCTCCAAGCAAAAGAAAAACTTAATCCCAGTTTTTGGTATTTTGCTGAAAGTGGACTTGAACAATACGCACAATTCAGCAGTATTGTAATTTCACACCACATCTGCTCTAAAAGGACACAGAAATTGGGACGCAGCAACCTGCCATTTGAGGGTCAAACTCCCCACCTGTGGCCTAGATTTTCTCACCCTCATTAAAATAGATTTTACCTATCAGAGGAAAGACGCAGAGAAATAAAAAAAGATATCAATTTACCCATTTGAAATGAGGATTAGGAGGAAAAAAAGAAAATCTAATAGTACCTCTAATTTTATTTAAATGTAACCTTTCAAAAGACCTTAGCCCTACTACCAACATTCTTAGCTTGGCTGTGACGGATTAAAGGAACAGTAAGCAATAAAGTATTATTTTAGATAAAAAGAACTAAAAAATAGTAAACTGAGGAACTAAAGTTATATTTAGATGAAAAATGGTCCAGCTCTCCATGTTATTGTCCAGTTTTATCATCAGATAAAACCTGCGCTTGCAAGTACGTCCAATTGAATAGCTGCCACTCAGGGTTTAGCTCCCAACGCCCATAAAACACCACCAGAGCATCTTAATGTCAAAAAGCACATCCAGTGTATCCTACTTCTTCACCAGACATGTTCCTCAGAAAGATGCTGTTTTAAACAGGGATGCACCGATCCACTTTTTTCACCTCCGATATTGATACAGATATTTGAAGTTTAGTATCAGCCGATACCGATCTAATACTGATAACAAAAACAGCACTGAATTTTTACCTAACAAATGGTCTTTTGTGAAAGTCTTTTTTTTTTAGCCTTTACACAGTTACTTGGAAAATCTTCACTTCTTTCCCTCACTTCCATCAAAATTAGCTGCTTTCCACTACTTCCTTTTTGCTTGCTAGGTTCAACAATCTCAGCATGTTCCTTGATATGATATTTCTGGAGGCGTTTCATTAAGTTGGCGGTGTTGTAGCTGGAAGATTTAACACAGCCCATCTGAACATTTCTTTCACAAATATTGCAAGTAGCCATTGGGCTACTGGGCTGAGATGGAGTGAAAAACCTCCTCACAGCCGATCCTTTCGCTCGCTCCATCTTGAACAATATGGCTGTTTTGTGTTGTTGTACTGCCGCATGACGCCAGTCCATAGCGTAGAGCTAGAATGAATAGATCGGCCCCATATCACGTCAATTGTCACCGATAGCCGATCTAGATTTTTTCCTTTATATCTGGACCAATACTGATAAAAATATCGGCTCGCTGCATCCCTAGTTTTGATGCATTTATCCTCTGTAGGTCTACATATACGAGGCGACGAGTGAGAACGGGGACTCAAGGCAAGGCTGCAGCTGGAGTAGAGATAGATGGAGATATTGCTTGTTCCACATCTTGTTTGTCTACAGAGAATGTTCAACAGCCCTTCCTCAGGGTGAAATTCAAAGAGGCCTTTCCTCTCCCAGAATGTAATGTATTTTTGGATCTAAGTAACATAAAAAAAAACATTATATAGGATACATTAATCAGCTGTTTATTGCAATTTATAGAATTATTAATTAATTGGCAAACCCAACAGTATAAAAAGCTGACAGCTGGTTAATAAGTCAGGCTATCTGCTAGGCACACATCCATAACCTTCTGACTGTGTTTGGGTGATATAAAGAAGAAGAAACCTAAAACTTACATAAGTTAAAGAAAGCAGTCTTTGAGGTGACATCGTTTAAAAGTAAATCACACTGTTATCTGGATGCATGACGCAAAAGATACAAAGGGACAAAGTCCCAGACAGTCATTATCTACTGTGAAGGATTTAAGTGTAATGAGGCCAGAAGTCCAAATAAAGGTAATAGATTGCTTTAAAAAATATTAAAATCATGCTGTTAAAATCTAGACAACAGGCCATTATTGACATCACTGCACGTGTCTTAAATTTTTACCCTATAGGAGCGTTTTAAAATCCAGTGGAGGAACTGGTCAATATTCCCTTGAGTGATTGCATAATATTTACATGGATTTACCCACGTTTCATTTATCGTTACCTTTAGGTGTAGCACTTTCCTCTGCGTAGAGAACATATGGCAGGAAGTGTTGAGAACTATTCTACTTCCGAGTGAATCAAGGAGTCAAGTTAATCTAAATAATTACCTGGGGAAGCCAGAGTGTCTTTATCCGACGACGAGCTGTGCCTGTTCCGTCTGCTCCGTTTGTCTCGGGCTCCCTTCGGAGAAACCGAGCTCCCTGCTAGGCAGGGTAACAACAGCGCCTCTTCGCCGGAGCCGTCAGTCTCTAGTTCGGTTAAGACGCTCTCACGAGAGTCCGAGATCCGGACCGCGAACCCAGGATTGGCCGCGTGCCCCAGTGCTATCCGCCTGTTATCAAATGATACCTTTGAGGGTTCTGTAGAGTAAAAGTTTGAGTCCAATTCGGGGATTGCTGCTGCCTCCCCGGTGTCCAGCACGGGCAAGCCGCTCTCCGTCTCCGTAAGGTCGCACTCTGACATCATTTCGTCCGTTTTATTAATAGATTTTTGCAGTTAACAAGACGGACGTTTACAGTTTATTCTCTTTAAATTATCTATCGTTCACTTTAGAACACATAACACGTTTAAAGAAGAACGCAATGCCTAATATTATCATTTGAAAGCAGCTGCTTTCGCTCGCCACAACGCCAACATTACCCGTCGTCATCAAGGCTTTTTTCTCTCTTCCTAGTTACCTTTTTGCGCATGAGCAATACGATCCATCCTGTTGGTCGGGGTTGCCTTTAGGTTCTCTTTAGAGTGTCAGATTTCGAGGAATTTAAAGAACCAAGGAGTCTTTAGCCTTACAAACATCCGGGTACAAAACAGATTTATTCTTCTTTTAAAACTGTGGAAACGGTTTCTATAATCCTTCAACTAGCTTCCACTAGTTCTACATTTGTTTCTACTAAAATCTACTAAATATTTTATTGCATCAATAGAGACACTCACTTATAACTGACTCTTTTGGTAGTTAGTAGATTTTCTGTTCAAGATACGAGAAACAATTCCCTTACTTAGCTGAATGTTATTTCATATCATAAATATCCTACCTATTTCATACCTGCTAGCTAAGTAGTTTGTGTATGTAAAGAAAATCAATTCAAATTGGTTTTAATTTTTTTTTATCGATTGCTATCTCAAACAAGTTCATTGATGCCTTCACTGACCATTTTTTATCGTTAATTCTATCAGAAAAATTGTGAGTTATATTGTCGGCCAGCAGGTGACGACGCTGACTCACAAATACAATTGGGTCGCTAACACACGCCATTGCGCCAGAGTTGCATGTTTCTCTCTGACTAAACTGAGCAATGTTTCAAATGTAGGGAAATTTTATTTCTATAGTAGCCTAAAGTTGTTTTTTTTTGTTTTTTTTTCTGGATGTTTTTCTAATGCAATACAAGCATTTCATTTAGACAAAGAATGAAAAAGAAATATTCTTTCTATAAAGTATGTGTTTCCTTAAGAAAAAAATCATTTCTTTAGATAAAAGTTTGGTCAAATTGCGTTAGAATTGTGCTAACTTCGAAGCAGGTTGCTTTTAAGGCTTACAAAAATCATATTTGGCTTAACCAAGGGGGAAATGGTTCCTAGGGTTGCAAAGTTTGCTGACCCCTAGTTTAGAATTTTGTACCATAATGCTTTTTTTGTTGTTTTCTTTATTCAGAACCGAATCCAACATACTGTTTCTTAATTGACCATGCTTCCTTAAAAAAACAAACAGACATAAAGGGTTTTTCTGCAGAGTCTATAATAAAGGCCTCTAACCAAGACAACTTATTGTTATAATTAATGTATAGCAAATTTATTTATATTATTAAATTACACAAAAGTCAAATATGTTTTTTTTGTTTGGGACTGATAAGCATCGGGTCAAAAATTATATGAATACTGAGATTTCTACCCATAAGTCTTTTCACTAGCTTCAGGATTTTTTAATAGCTTAGTCTCTGTTTGATCAATAGACCAAATAAAGAAATTTTAATGATTTTTTTTTGTCTTCAGCCAGTTTAACCTTTTACCCCTGAGGATTAATTTCTCTCTCTTTTTTCAGATCCACAAGTATACACCATGTTCTCCATATAATTATATTTTGATTTTAGTTATGATGATTTACTATTGAAGTTGATTAATTTCTAAAGATAATTCTAACTTTAGAATGATTTCTCAACAAAAACAGAACTTTTTGTTATTTTACTATACACACACGCACACACACATACATATATAGAGAGAGAGATGGGGGGGACTATGAATTATTTAAGCATAAAAGGCAACTGAGCTAGAATATATAGATTATGTGACAAGAGTATTGCATTTGAGTTTCTTTCTTTTCTGATGCTTCTCTCAAACCTTTATTTTTCCTGTTTCATAAAAAGGTTTTAACACATTTTGCTAAGATATAACATGATATATCTGCCTATATTTTTTATGAAGCTTTGTTGCCTAAATGTGTTTTTTTTCTGCCTCCTTAAGCTGTCATACTTTTACATTTCATTAACAACAAGAAATGAACTTGTGTTTGTTTGCTTCAAACTTCTAAACAAGTTTGCCTAAAAAAATTAGAACCAGTTATTTGCTAATTGTTTTATTGTTTTTACCCACAAAACAGGTTCACACTCCAAAGAAGGAACCTTTTAACAACCTATGTCTTCAAATATATACTTTGAAAGTATAATCAAAAGTCTGGAGAACTTTTTTTTTTTTGGTTTGGCTGTTTAAATGTTTTAAATTTCTTTGAAGGACTAGAATAGGTTTTGGCTCATTTGGCTCTAGCAAATGTACAGCACTGAAACGATGCCTTTCACCAGAGCTTGTCCTTTTTTAATGAGGCAGGATAGCAGAAACTCATGCAAATAGGTAGGGAGGCAGCCAGCTGGTTGTGCAGCAGCCAAACGATCAAGGTAGGGGATTTAGAGGTGAAGGAGAATAGGGGGGGCAGCACATTAATAAAATAAAATTGTATAATCATATTTAACCATGTATGCCTTCCTCAGTCCTTATTTCACTATCCAGTTCTCCCTCAGAGTGAGTACCATTAATGTGTCCCCCAGACAGGAGAGGACACCAGTACACCTTTCCCTTTCCCTCTATATGTATTAGAGAGGCATAGTGTGTCAAGGCTATGCACTTCAGCCACCACTGGGTGACAAGCCCCCGCAGCAGTGAGAACACCACTGCACAAATGCATGTGTGCGTGAGAGCGTGAGAGATCTGTCTTTCCCTGTGCTGTAGCACTCATTCCAGTAGATTCTGCTGGCAAAAGATCTGGTTTATCCTGCCAACAGCAACCACCCATATCCATCCCTGCTTCTACCCTCCTCCTTCTTTTTCCCCTTGGCTGCCTGATGAGGAAGAGCCCTACAGCTCAGCTCATTTTTCATCTGCATGGGTGTTATCTGTTATTGGAGTGTGTCTGATTGAATGCAGCCACACCACATGGCCAAAAAGATGCCATCGTGTACATTGGTTTGCAGAAGCATTGATATCCCTTAAAATTCTTTTTCTTATTTTATCATACTAAAACCACAAATGGAAATGTTTGAAAATGGGTGTATGGTTTGGATTGAGAGTGAACAGCAACTTGTCTTACCAGATTCTTAGTTGGAATTAGTAAGACCTTGACCCAAAAAAATAAACGTTTTAATAAACGTGAAACGTTTATTAAAAATGTTTAATAAATGTTTTAATAAACTTCTTTTAGCGTTGAGAATATTTACCTCCCGGACTATCGCCTTAACCCAGTTTCCCATCTGAACCTTTTTTTCCTTTTTCTGGTGAAGAAAAGCATCTCCACATCAAAATGAACACCTCCTTGGGTATAGATGGTTGTTTTTGTATATAGTCTCAAACATTCCACATTTCCACTCTTCAAACAGAACAACTTCTTTAAGAGGTTTGCCCTACGTGGCTTTTTGCAAACTACACCGTGGACTTGTTTTTTGTTTTTTTTTTTGTTTTGTTTTTTTGTCACTGGACTTGTAAAAATTAACAAATAAATGAACAAATAAACCTTGTCTGACCATGTCAGTTTAACTTGGTGATTGTGTTTTAGTAGTTGTGCAGTATATGTTCCGTTTTCAGATGACAGATTTAACACTATTCTATGTTTAAAGCATTGTTTGATAAACTAACGGTGGTTTCAACTTCTTCATATCTTCATTCCTGACCTTTCTGCTGTCTTCCCTTTTCTTTATGAGTTTTTTTTTTTTTTTTGATAACTTGTGTTCTCTAACAAACAACAGAAACCTTTTCAGGGCAGCTTAATGTATACTGAGGTGAAATTGCATATAAATTAACTCTGATTATTGAAAACATTGATCTTATGAAAGAAAATGTATTTCACTGCATTTTATTGATGGGTATCAAACTAAAGCAGGCTAAGTAGAAATACATGCCAACACTTTCCTAATTTTTATTCGTTCAGTTTTCTTCAAAACAAAAATAAAAGCAATGTCTAATTTTATGCAGCTTTACAATTATTTGCTATATTTTGTTGGTTCATCACTTCAAATCCCAATAAAATGCATTGATGTTTATAGTTGTAATGATATTTTGCATAGCATTCACCAAAAAATATAACCAGAGATACAGCAAATATTTACTGCAACAAGGTTAGAAAAAGAAAAGCAAAAAACAAACAAACAAAAAATACTCTTTGAAATTTACAGTCAGTAATATAAGTGATAAAATTAATCACTACAAATTCATAAATATTCAATTGAAAAAGTCACAAAAAATAAAAAAAGGAAATAATTAGATTTATATCTGTCATTGTTTGTCATAAGAGCTACAATGGTTTTATTGGCTCTTCAGCTGCTTTCTTTTCAATGTCATTATTTGTTGGTTGCTTCAGTTTGGTTTTGGTGTTGAAGTCGAGGTGGCGTGATGTGGAGACATCGTTCACCTATGAGCTGAGAGGAAGAGTCCAAACACGAGAGAAAGAAATTAGAAATCAGGTGTGTAACTGTGTCCATCAAATGTGTGATCTAAGTGTGAGCTGGCAGCTTACCTCTTGGACCAAACAGCTTCATGTAGCAGTATGTGCAGAACGGCTTCTCATCGTACTGCAAAGTAACCATCATCACCTGATTACAGTGTCATCACACTCATTCAGTAGATTGTGTTCCTTATTTGTTTGTGATATTTTTTCTCATTTATCTTCCTCATGTACCTCAGCATGCTGGCCTGCAGTGAGCTGTCTGTTGCATTTCTGGCACTTCAGACACAGAGGATGGTAGTCCCTCCCCAGGGACCTCTTCTTCTCACCTGCACCAAAGACAAATGACACAGAAATGAAGAGCAAGATATGAGTTTTTCTATGATTTCAGTCTAAAGCAAGAATTTTGTTTTCAGTTTTTTAAATCTTTTTTTATTAAAATTAAACTAAAAGCGCCTTTACCTTCAGGTCTGCAGTCATATATGGCTCTATGTGGAAATAAAGACTGCTTAAAAGTGTAATCATTGATGGGTTTTTTCGGTTCTGTTTCTCTAACCACACCCAGATCAAGTAACTACTTCACTCAGAAGTCACTTAAACAGAACTTGTTTGAGAACAAGCAGTAAGCTAAGATATATCAAAAGCAACAGATCATGACCCATTAAAACGAAATTTAAAAATAGATGAGAGACAATCTCCCCGAGATATATCAGTAAGGAGAGAAAATAAGATAAAGTGCTTAACTATCCCAGGAGTGGCAGGCAAACCAAAGATTCTCCAAGATGTCCCATAGGAACACAGAACAAGATATCTAGCATTTTAGACCTTATTGTAACAGTTAATATCGCTACAGCTATAACCGACAGTGTAACAGACAGTGTGCATAGCCCACAACCATGGCTGACTGAAACAAACCCGGAAGTCCATCTCTCATTTCTTAAACATAATCCAAATAATTCCCAAAACTTTTGTGAAAATGCCTCTTTTGAGTGGTGAGACAAAAGTGTAACATTTACAAAGGTCTGTGTTCAGTTACATCTGTTGTAAAAGTTAACAGGATTTTAGAGAGAAAAAAAAAAAACGCATACCGCTGGTCTGGTGTCGCTTTGCTTTCTCAGGACAAGGAGG
Organism: Jordanella pulchra; assembly: GCA_034780135.1. Lineage (NCBI taxonomy): Eukaryota > Metazoa > Chordata > Actinopteri > Cyprinodontiformes > Cyprinodontidae > Jordanella > Jordanella pulchra. The sequence continues at coordinate 13,979 of JAUZNJ010016413.1, forward strand.
ATTTGCAATTGTTGATGAACCATTAACTTCTGCTTCCTAACTAAAAATCTGGAATAAAGTCCAGCTAGCTGTGACCATCCCTCAAACCATACTTGGGCTATGTAGAGGGCCAACGATCCAAAACACACCCGCAAGTCCATCTTTGATTGGTTTAAAAAGGATGAAGTTAAAGTCTAGATTTATAGAGCATTGAGGGACTGTGGCACGACTTAAACAGACTGTTTATCGTCAAAACCTTTCAAGCGTGGCCAAATTAAAATGATTCTGCAAAGAAATGTGGGCAGACAGCACTATGCATGAATATAAAAAAGTGCAATCAGTTTTAATTTAAAAAGCAGATATGCATCAAATGATCAACTATTAGTCCTTTAAAAGTAGAATTTTCTGAATATTATCTCTCACATCAAGCTAAAAATCAGAAATTTAGGAGATGTCTTGCTTATAAGCTTGTTACTCTTCAACACAAGTAGGCTGTGATTTTAAGGGAAGAAGAGCTACTTTGGTCAGGTCAGGTTAGAGAATCGGAAATTTTCTTAGTGAGAAGTGGCAAGCAAATATGTTTGCGAAAAGAACAAAGCAGACTTGAAGCTGTTGGTGTGCCGCTACATGTAGTGAGGTACATTGTGGGGAAATATAAGAGGCAGAAGGTGAGGAGGAAACCCTGAGAGCAGCGTGCAGACCCAGCATGCAGTGGGTAGACCCACATCCTGTTGTTATTATGGATACGAGAGTTTGAATTTATGTTGCGTGTGTGCTTAAAAGAGAAGCAGAAAGCCAGGGAGTTAAACTGAGAAATGCTCAAAATAAACACAAAATAAAGAAGCGTTCATTTTCGCACTAAACAAACAGTTTTACATTTTATTCTCAAGGAAAATCACATGACAGCGGTCATCCCATTTACATCTTCTTGTATACATTCCATATTAAGTTTGGCTTGTACAAGCACATAAAATAAAATAAGCTTTGGATGATATGTGCATAAAAATTCCCAAAACTTTAAACTTTAAGGCTTTTTTTTATAGTATTAGGCTCAAGTATTAATACGGGAAGGAGGGGGAAACATACCTGCCCCCCCAAAAAAAACTCCTAAAGAAGACAAAGATCTATGTCAGCCAAGGCAGAGGGAAACAGTGTGAAAATTTAAAGAGGTCAGACTCACCAAAGTAGACAGGCTTTCCACAGATTGGACAGTAGCCTACCATGGTCTGTAATTATTTATCACTCAGATACAATGATCATCCGTGTGCATGCGAGTGTCAACTGTAAATTTGACAGGAAAGCGGTTTAACTGCAAGTTTTTCAGAATCTTGTGAAGTCAGAGCCGGATGCGGTGGGCCAGACGTCACAGGAAGAGAGTCAAGTTTGAGATTTGAGATCTGAGCAACCGTGGAGAAAAAAAAAATGAGTCAGGTAGTATCTCTGATCATATCCTGCACTCATTTTGAAAGACATCAAAGGGTCTACAAAGCTGATACTTTACTCTAAATCTTGTGGCGAAAACTGTGTGTAGACAGAGATGATGCTATAGAGCGGGAGTGAAAAAGGAGCGAAGAAAGATGGAACAAAAACCAGCTGTCAGCTGCTCACCTTCCCACCCATCTTCTCCTCTTTCCTGCTCCTTTCACCCTTTTTTTCCAGATTACAAACAACGAATTGAGCTTCTGAATCGAAAAGGGAAACCTAATACTTGTGCCTTTCTTTGCCTCTGTCTGCCCGACCCCCCCACCCCCACCCCACCGTCACACACTCAGACACATGAGCACTCCTCCTGTGACTCACACAGAGGCAAACTGCACACACACCCACGAAAAGGCTGTATTTCTCCTCAATGACATCACAAAAAGAGGGTGAGGCATGAAGAGGCCGGTTTGGTTGCAAGGACGGATGGGGGAGGTGGTTATCCCCTGAGGACAGGTGATGGAAGCAGACCAAGAGAGGGAGAGGGAGATAACAGTAGCCAGAAACAGCTCAGCCTGGTCAAAGAGGGTGAAGTGTCATGAACTTGTCAAAAACCAGAGTAGAACGGGATCAGTGAAAACATTGAGGAGGACAGGGAAGCAGGCCTCTGGCTGGTATTAGGAAATAACTGAAGAGACTGTAACAGAAAAGGTATTCAGGAGTTTTCCTTTTTATCTAAGTGATATAACCTATTAGGAGCCCAAACAGAGTCGACCCAAGGTTTGATAAGGCCCTAAAACATTATATTTTCGTACCAACATTCTCTTAAGCCCACCTCAGCTAATGCACCAATTACAGCCCTCCTGTCATGTCCAAGGCTGATAACTTTTGAAGTGTGTATACGCATTTCTTGTTTTACAGGGTGTAAATAGATATAGAAGTAGAGAGGACTAAGCTGCACACCAGGTCTGTCATTATAGTACCACGTTGTTCCCCACCCTTTATTCATCATACCAGAAAAATCTGGAAACACCCATTTAGTGACCCTTTTCGTAAAGGGCAGAGAAATAGATCAGCTAGATTGTTTGGAAATGATCGTACGTGTTTTATAAAGTAACCATATCAATAAACAGGAAATAGTCTTTAGAAGCGCCACAAGGATTGCATTTTCAACCAGCAACCTCTAAGTTCTGCAGGATGTGGAAGTAGAGCATAAGCAACATGATGCGGCTTCGCCAGGCTGTCACAGCTGAACACAGCAATTATGGTCAATCAGAGTGGTTCTGGACAATTCTCTAAAATATTGTTTTATTTTTCCCTCTTGCTGAACCAACTGCACATCTATAAGGAGCAGAGATTGTTCAGGCAGGAAGTCAGATGAAAAGCAAAGCTGATCCAGTTGAGTTTACAAATTAAAAATATGCAGATTTTGGACTGGAATTTTGAGACTTTTATGTACATAAAGATTATCTTTATGCATAATCTTTTTTTACAGTTATAACAGCCATAATAAATATGAGCACTGAGTTCAAATAAAAAACTGAAACACTAAATATTTGAACTCACTAACCCCTGAGAGAGCAAAAGGAAAAAAGGTTCGGGTGAATAGATAAAGAGAAAACACACAAAACACTGGTAGTACGAGTAAAATAAATACTTTACTGGTTTGTTGTTCTATTTAATGCCTGAACGTATACTATTATTGGCCGATGATGCAATCGTGATCTGAGTTCAAGCGTCCAGAGTTGTTCCACTCAGAAAACAATCTTGGTGGAATAAGGTGTCTTGGTGAGGCTGCAGCATAGCTGCACCACTTAGTGGAACCCCTGGGTTACAGTGTGGATGAAAGGTTTCCCAAGTGTTTGACTAGGGGTTTTACTGACTATACCTCTTTAGATCCAAGATATTTTTTGCTCACCCAAAGCCAGGAAGGGACACAAAGAAGCCACCTGGTCCACTTACACTCCAGGCTAGCCCTGCTCTCAAAGCATTTAAGTTACTGAAAAATGGTTTGTTTTATTCACGACTGTGATGAAAAATCATGGACATAGAAATTAGCATAATTCAATTCAATTAAATTTTCAATTC
>JAUZNJ010016424.1:0-12973 GCA_034780135.1 Jordanella pulchra
GTTAGCCACTGTACTAGCCTAGCATAATACCGCCACTTCCTGGACACAAAATTATCACGTTTTAACAAGATACATAAGACGTTTTAGCGAGATACATATCCCGTTTTAACGAGATACATAACACATTTTAACGAGATAATTATCAAGTTTTAACAAGATACATATCACGTTTTAACGAGATACTATCACGTTTTAACGAGATACTATCACGTTTTAACGAGATACTATCACGTATTAACAAGATACGTATCACGTTATAATGTGATAGCGCTCAAATTTTTTTTTCCCTGCGTGATAGCAATGCACTTCCGTAGGCCGGCAATCAAATGCTGCCAACTTTGGCTTCGTTCCACTTTGCGTTGCTCCATATCGGTCCTCTTCACATAGGTAACGTGGGAAACCTTTGCTCCAGCTGCAAAATTCGTTTGGTGTGAACATACCTTTACACTTTAACAAAACATTTTCATATTTCGTTCTAATAAATATAATAAAAAAGTTGTTTTTAAGGAGCTATTTTTGTCAGGTTCCTGGGTTTTTGTATTTTTCTGTTGAGATTTCTTTTCTTTCTGGGAATTGGATGGAGCCAGAGGCTGGGCTGGAGCAGCTTTGTTTCTCATCTTCTCTTCAGTGAAGAACTTAAAAGAGCCAGACTGCCAACACGTCAACGCCTGTGTGTTTTTGCCTTCCATGGTACTCAGTGCCCTCCAAAGTAAGCCCTGTGGTTCCTAGAGTGTTTTATTTATTTATTAATTCCTTGTTGTCCTCCTCACCAGGTGTTGTCTCTTCCAAAGAAATACTAGAGCTTCGGTTGGAGATCCGATCTTAGTGTTCCTCCTGATTTCTGAGATGATGTGGATTATACCAACAGGTTGCCCAAACCTTATTGTTCCTCTTCAATTGATCTTCAGCCTCAGTCAGGCAGTTCCAGTTGGCATGCAGCTGTTTGAGGACTATTCAAAGCACAGTCTGCCTGCTCCGCCCTCCACCTCAGCCTGCTCCTCTCTCAGTCATAAAAGATCCTTTAAGTTGAACCAGGCATCTACCCAGAAGAATCATTCATCAGTCAAATTGACCTCCCTTACAAGAAACCCCACAGGATCTGTTACTTTGACTCACCAAGTGACTCTGTTTCCCTTTAACTTCTGCCATCCAAATTCCGAGCTTCATGAACACATCACGCTATCTACCATTCCCTTTAGAGTGAAGCTTTTTAGCCCATTCATAAGAAGACAGAGACTTAAACCAAAGAACTGTTAAGATACATATGTTTATTTTCAATAACTCATTTAACCGATTTTGTCTCCTGTGGCGTTCTGCATGTGGGCTAACTTTATAGAACCCAAACATGACAATTTGACATGGATTTTAACTAAAAGCTCCTCCACCTGCAGGTTCTGCCTCTTTGGTTGGACCAACAGTGTGCCTAATGGTCACATTTCTTCCTTAGCATTAGAAAGCCCTGCCATCAGAGGCAGTTAGTGATGCCTGCTGTGTGGTTTAATGACTAAGGGCTGCTTTTTGAACTGTCATCTTTTGCTGAAATGGGCTAATTTACTGCTAATCTAGAGACAGCATAAAGCTCCATGTCAATCACAACATTTACCATGACTAAAAAGAAGTTGAATCCTGCAATCATCATGAAGAAGATGTGGAGGTGGTGGAGGAGTAGAAATACCTTGGTGTTCACCTGGAAAACAAACTAGACTGGAGATACAACTGTGAAGCCGTCTACAAGAAGGGACAGAGCAGGCTGGACTTCCTAAGGAAGCAAAGTTCCTTCAGTGTTTGCAAAAAGATGCTGCATATTTTCTATCAGTCTGTTGTGGAGAGTGTGATCTCTTCCTTCATCATCTGCTGGGTAACAGCATCAGAGCAAATGACTTGAAGAAGCTCAACAAGCTGATAAAGAAGGTCGGCTCTGTTCTAGGAACTCCTCTGGAACCTCTGGAGATTATTTCACAAAGGAGAATTATTCGTAAAGTGAAGAAGATTATAGACAACAGAGAGCATCCTCTTCATCAGAGTGTTAAACAACAACAGAGTGTCTTCAGTCAGAGGCTTCTCCAGAACCGGTAAAAAGCAGACCGGTACAGAAGATCCTTCCAACCTACAGCATCAACACCTACAACTACTGGTTAAGAGAAAAAAAATATATGAGTTACTACAACATTCAATTTCCTTTTGGCATAAATAAAGTATTTTTGAATTGAATTTGAACTTAATTAACAAAGACAGTGACAGTGAAAACTGCTTTTCTTGTAAATCTTCAGATGATGTTTTTCTGTACTAAACAGTGTTTGCTCTGAAACCCAATGAAACATGTTGCTCATAAAGCTGGGAAGGATCAGGGCGAGGTGGTGGTGCAGAGGTTAAACTCCAGTACAGAGGCTCTGGTCCTCCATGCGACTCTTAACAGGTTTGAATCCTGGCCTGGTGACCTTTGTCTCCTGTCTTTCTAACCCTATTTCCTGTCTGCGTATTTTCAATAAATAAATAAATAAAAGCCACTGGAACCTAAAGATAATCTAAAAAAGCTGGATAGGTTGACTGGTGCTTTCTTTACATCCTTGAATATTTCAGCTTGAAGGTGAGAAGAACGGAGGAAGAAAGATGAAGCTTGAACTCAGAGACGCTGATGTCTGTCTGATCATCATCCGATCCTCCACAGGATCTCTGGGATGCAGATAAACTAATTCGTAGCAGCCAGATTCCCTTTGCTCTTAAGAGAGAGTCCTTCATGTTCTTCTCCATGATAGCGGTCAGCGGTCATTTCTCCATCCCACAGGAGAAAGGCCGGTTGGTCCTGAATGTTGCAGACTCACTCACACACAGACTTGTTTAAACAGACTTTAAAATGAGACATGCTCCCCACAGAGAGAAGTAATAAAGAAAATTAATTAAAGGCAGAACAAGAAGGAGGGCGTGTGATGGAGTTTTGGAGAACCCAGAGGAAGACTGGAAGGAGGCGGCACACAGCAAGACTCTGACTTTAAACAAGGAACTCACAGTAACTGCTTTATTATTAAGAGCCCACCATGACTGGAAATGTCTCACTGAAGCCTGGAAATGACAAAGAGATGAAGAAATCTTTTAAAATGCTTCAAAGATCAGCAAAGCTTTGATTCTCTATCCTGTGTGTTTATGGAAATCATTATGTTTGCAAATTTACTTGAAAAACATAATTAAATGACCCAGAAGGGTCAAGTCCACAGACAGATAGTAGACTCTGCTGATTGAGTTCTCTCTGCAGGGTTCTGCAGGATTCTCCAGGGTTCTGCAGGATTCTCCAGGATTCTCCAGGGTTCTGCAGGATTCTCCAGGGTTCTACAGGTGGACCCAGCTGAGATTCCACAGAAAAGCAGAACTTTGGTCCATGGAGAATGGAGATGACGGTTAACTCCCTCAGACAGCCCCTCTGCTCCCAGAGGATCCTTCGTCATCTGTCCTTCTGCGTGGTTCTGACACCACCTAGTGGTCAACGTGGAGAAATACAGTTCTTCCTTCCTAGCTTTGCTTTAGGATTTTTTTATCCAATCTGCATAAATGTGGATTTAGGTGGATTCAGTATTTATGAGTTAGATCTCCTTGGGATTATGTCCACTTTTAAAATGCAGCAGCAGATCACATTTAAAGAGAGCAATAACATCTGTCAGCTGCTGCTTCATTTCTACATTGGACACTATAAAAACAACCCCGGCTTCAATAAAGTGCTGCACAAATACAAATCATAAGCAAAGAAAGAACATTAAGAACAGTTGATTAAAGAATAAATGCAAAAAATCAGAATCAGCAGTTTGTTCCTGGAGCCAAAGAACATCAAATATGTTGATTGAATTAAAAGTGAGCAGTAAAGGAAAATGTCTGATATGTGAAGGGAGATTAATCCATCATCTGTCCCTTGAGAGTAAGACTGGGAGAATACAGCCAGAACTACGGATCAGAACCATTCATCCTCATCGGATACAACATGCCTTTAGATTCCACACCCTGATCCAAACGGACAGTTTGTGGTAACACCGTCCCTTATAACGCAGCCCCTGGACCGACCCTGCAACCGAAGCCACAGCAATAAGGGCTTCGTTACCTAGGAATTGGGACACCCCTCGCTGCTTGTTGATGTTGGGGTACGTAAACAACTGTGTATTTATGTAGGAAACCTGCCACAGTGAGAGAGGAGACACAGCTTTAAAGAAAAAATAGCTTTGAACCTGAAATAGTGAAAATGGGATCAAGTTGAGCTTCGTTTTCATTAGTAGGTAGAATTAAGTGTAAAAGTGATTTTCAATCCCAGCTGATAACTTATAATTGGATAAACATGCAAATTACAAAAGCATGGTACAGAATGACACAGTGCCAGCATGTTTATCAAGATAGATACAATGATGTTTACAAAGGATGAAGAAGAAATGCTTCCTTCCTTGATCTAAACCCACTGATTCGTCTCCTCAGTTCAGTTTGATGAAAAACTGGAAACTCGACCGTAGAGGTTTCTGCCTGAGGAAACATCCTCTTCATCATCTTCATCATCTGACTCAGTCATTTTTCAAGGCTCCTTTTGATCCACTTATTAAGGCTTTATGTGTTGATGCTGAAGGCAGGAAGTATCTCCTGTAGAGGTCTGTCTAACAGTGGCTCTGGAGGAGATCTGACTGAAGACTCTCTCACACACACGCACTGTGAAGAGGATGCTCGCTCTTCTTCCCCTTCTGAAGAACCATCAGTGCTCCAACAAACCTCACTAAAGGTTCACATCCCTGCTGTTCTCACAGGTTTTTCATTTATTAAAACATTTTGTTGTTGTTTTATTTCAGGATATGCAGCATGTGCTTATTTGATGATCTTTAATAACTGTAGGGTTTTTTTATTTCAATAAACTTCCCTCCACTGCAGCCTGCTTTCTAATCAATATGATTTGATGTTAATGCAGTTTTGCAGATGAGTTTAAATCAGATTTTTTTCTGAAAATATGTGGGGGGTGCCATTGTTCCATTGTGTGTCCAAAGATGCAGATACACTGCCACCTGCTGGTCACTTAAAGTCCTAAACTTTATTTTAGTCCCAGCAAACAATAATTCTGGTCAAATATGATGACCATGTTAACCAGCGATAAATGTAAAGTCATGTCCTTTACTTCTCTGTACATTTTAGATAAACAAGCCTCTCCATGTTTATAAAATACTCAGAGGATTAAAACCTAAATCACAGCACATTTATTTTGAAATATTTCCTCCTCTCTTTCAAGACATATTTACAAATTAAAACAGGATCATTTTTCTTCAGCTCAGGTTTATATATTGATCATTGAATATAATTCAGTTTGTTCTTCCTGATGTTTTTTTTTCACAGACTGACTGCAGAATTAATTTCAGTTTTCAGAGTTTCGAAAAACACCTGATAAATGCAGAAAAAATGGAAGAAAGGTGCCACTGAAAGGAGCAGAGTTAGAGTTGTTCTGTTCAGTCAGACTGGCTGGCTCGACGATATGACAGAAGATATGCACTTACTACTAGGAGTCTGTTTCCAAACAAAACACAACAGATAACCAGCTTTAAGAGCAGCGGGTATCCCTGCTGTAGAGGAAAGCAAAGGTGTTCAACATGTGGAGAAGAACACAGGATGGAGGAGTGCAGGGAAGGTGGAGGCCCGCACAGAGTTAACAATGGAGGATGTGAGGAGAGAAAGAAAGCAGTGGAAATACAACACGAAATATCAGCTACACAGAAACAGTGGACAAAAGACAAGAGACATAGATCAGACACAGAATCAGAAAAGAAAAGTAAAAAGAGCAGAAAACTTGAGTCTGACACCACAGAAACTCATTGTGTCCATAATGTGTGTCATTAACTGTACAGAGCAAGCAAAAAGCAAGACAGAGAAAATCATGAGCAGGAAAAAGAAGTTAAAACACAGTTAGAAGGTTGGAGATGGATGGAAGAACGGGAGCATCTGTTTATTAGTCCAGATGTTAAGAATACAAAGTAAATATAGAAAGGTTAGAAAATCAAATAAGATTGATAGATAAAAGAGATAGTAGGAGGATTTGGTTGAATAGATTAAGAATAATAATAATAAATAGTATTTATATTACATAAATAGTGAGTATAATCAATTATTTTATACGCTGGATATAATAATATAGCTGGTCAATATAATGTCGTTTTGTTCCACAAGCCATACCGGTAGGTGGCGATAATCTGCATTCAAGTTGTTTGACCAGCAGCCATTATGCCTCACAAAGAAGAAGAAGCGGAAGCGAACTTCACCCTCCTCATCGGGTTCAGGAAGTGACGTAGCCAGGTAAACAGAAACAGCAGCAGTCGATCTCCTGTCAAGCAGCGGATGTCCACCGTTTAAAGCAGCTCCGAATCCAGCCATGTCTCCTTCTTTACTACCGGACCGAACCGTCCGGACCGCCGCCGTCCTGTTGCTGCTGCTTAGCTTCGTTAGCTTTGTTAGCTTGGTTAGCCCGGCAGAGAGCACGACATCCCCCCCACCGCCCAGTAAGTTCCTCCATCACACCCACGGAGTTTATCGGATGGACCTTTGGTTCCTGTTCGGGGGATCCTGGCGACGTTTGACGGCAGATTAGCTTCAAATTAGCTCCAGCTTTTAAAGCTGCGCCACACTGAGCTCCTCACACACACGGGTTTTAAATAGTTACTGAGGTAAAACCCTCCTTTCTAAAACTAACACTGGTTCTGGTGGTTCTGGTTCTGACTCCGGTTCAGGTTCTAACCCTGAGGTCATACCTTAACCTAATATTTTTAAACTTTAATGTAAACAGTCCGAACGTGGACTTTATTCTTTGACTTATTATTTTAGAATGACATTTATAATCCTCATGTCAGTGGCTTTAATATTTCATCCTAATTTCATTTTCAATTGGAAACTTCAACAGTTAAACTTGGAACCGTTCAGTTTTCATGTTCTCCTCTGGGCCTGAGAACCTTCACAGATAATGTTTAATCCTTGAACCTGAATATTGATCATTAGTCCTTCATCAATGGGCTTCCTACAATAACCTCATCACACGTGTGTTTAGAGCAGCTTCAGCTGTGGAACGGCGTGGATGTGTCCCCTGTGGACGTGTCTTCCTGTGGACGTGTCTTCCTGTGGACGTGTCTTCCTGTGGACGTGTCCCCTGTGGACGTGTCTCCTGTGGACGTGTCTCCTGTGGACGTGTCTTCCTGTGGACGTGTCCCCTGTGGACGTGTCTCCTGTGGACGTGTCTCCTGTGGAGGTGTCTCCTGTGGACGTGTCTCCTGTGGAGGTGTCTCCTCTCCAGCCGTGTCCATCAGTGTTTTGATGAATTTCTGTTTGATGGAAACGGATCACTGCTGACATGAAGACAGTAGAACTTAATGGAACCAACCGGTTCTAACCTTGGTTCCTGCTCTGTTCTGTGCGGTTCTGTTCAGTTCTGGGGGAACCCGCCTGCTCTGTGTTGTTATCTGGGTGCCTTGTTTCTCTGATGTCATCTTTTTGTCTTCCAGGTTGTTCCTCCTTCGTTGACTGTGACAGCTGTGTTCCTCATGCTAAGGTTGGTTACCGGGCCTCACAGTGGGCCTGATACCGGGCCTGACACCAGGCCTGATACCGGGCCTGATACCGGGCCTGATACCGGGCCTGACACCGGGCCTGATACCGGGCCTGATACCGGGCCTGATACCGGGCCTGACACCGGGCCTGACACCGGGCCTGATACCGGGCCTCACAGTGGGCCTGATACCGGGCCTGACACCGGGCCTGATACCGGGCCTGACACCTGGCCTGACACCTGGCCTGACACCGGGCCTGATACCGGGCCTCACAGTGGGCCTGATAGCTGTTGTAAATGTGGACCTTTGGCCCTTAGCGGCGGGGTGTGGCGCCGTCTGCTGCGCTGTTGGGTCCTCAGCTGGACGCTGGTCGTCCTCCACTCTGCCTGTTTTCTGTTCATTTTACTTCTTCTGTGGTATTTTGTTTGTTGATCTAATTAATCAGTAAGTAGAGTCTGATCCGATGTCCATAAAAGAACGGAACATTAATGAGGCCGTGTCTCTGCCTGCTGCTTCCTGCACGCCCATATATGGTGACTTCCTGTCCTCTGCTGTCCCCTCAGTGTCTGTGGTGTTTCGCCACCAACAGCTGCGCTGATTACCCGGTAACATGGCTGCTGCCGCCCTCCTCGCTCTGCCCGCTGGCCCAGGCCCGCTGGGGCGTCTGCTGGTGTGAGTACTCCTGGTTCTGGTTCTGCTCATCTCTGTTTGGGTTCCTCTAATGGGTCACAGTTCATTAAACCTCTGGTTCCCTGTGGTGCCACCAGAACCCGTCCTCTGTTCTAAATGGACCCCATCTAGAACCACAGCTTTGTTTTGGTCTCCAGAGGTCCAAAGCTCAGGATGCTTTGACTCAGAACTTTCTGTTCCTCTATCTGGTTTTGGTTTCCTTGGCTCTCAGGGAGGTTCTACGTCTCGGTTCCTCTTAGAGGTCCGCTTCAGCTGCTTCCTACTCGGTCGGTTTGCTTCAGTAGCAGAACTTTCCCAGAGTTCTGGTACTGATGGCTGTGTGTCTAGATGGTACCGGTCCCACAGCATGTGGCTCCAGTCTGTGTCCCGGTCCGTTTAGAAGGAGGTTCTGACCCGTTCTCTGTCCTCCTCAGTGAACTTTGAAGCCCTGATCATCGCTGGAGCCGTGGTTCTGGGAACCGTCCTCATCAGCATCATCGTCTGCTGCTGCTGCTGCTGCTGCAGAACCCGACCGGCAGGGTGAGCCCGACCTCCTCAGAACAAACCCGGAGCCTTGTCCCCCCCCCGCCCCCCCCTGTCCCGGTGCCGTTCAGAATCAGGATTCTGGTTGGGTTTTCTCTGCAGGCCTGACAGAGACGAGGAGAGATTCTCCAGGAGGAGAGAGGAGATCAGACAACGCGCTGAAGAACGGTGAGACGGTGGCTCCATTTCTGAACCCGGGTCAGAACGGACCAGAGGGTCCAGTTGGAGGTTCTCCTGTCAGCAGCTGGTTCTTCTCCAACTTTTGCTTCTGCTTCCTTTGTTGTGCAGGAAGGCAGAGAGACGGACGAGAAACGATGAGATCAGGAGGAAGTACGGTGCGTCTGTCCATCGTCTCTTCATTGGGTCGGACTCTGTGTCCGTCCACTAGAGGAAGACCACTCATCACCATGGCAACCGACCTGTCCTCTAACTCAGAGGACAGGATTGGTGATCTACAGCAGGGGTGTCAAACTGGTCCCAGACAGGGCTGCTGCTTTTCTTTGCAAGCAGCAGTGGCGGCAGCGGCAGCAGCTGCGGCAGCGGCTGCAGCTGCGGCGGCGGCTGCAGCGGCGGCGGCTGCAGAGGCTGCGGCTGCAGAGGCTGCGGCTGCAGCAGACTCATTCATCTCATCCAGTCATCAGGTTACGACTGAACTCGCATCATGAGCTGAATGAGTCTGGTTCTGCTGCTGCTTGGAAACTAAACCAGCAGCTCTTTCTGGGACCAGTTGACACCCCTGACCTAAAGGCGGCCCAGGCAGCTGTATGACGGACGCTCAGTCTGCCAGACTTCTGATCCAAACTTTGTCCCACAGTGGACCGGTTCTGGTGCTTCAAACAGGTCAACAGGGGCATCAGGTAGGTGCTGGACCCAGCCTGACCCGGTACCGTTCTGTCTGTGTGTGCAGGCCTGATGGGCGACTCGGACCACCCGTACAGCAAGTTCGAGAACGAGTGAAGCAGCTGCTGCTGCTGGAGGACGGAGCTGCTGACGTCTTCCCACTTTTAGCTCCAGTCGCTGCCTTTCTTCAAACCCTGATCTAGATGCTGCAAGCAGAACTGAACCGGACCGCTCCAGATCCCCCCATCCTGGGGGGACCCAGTGTTTGGTTCTGGAGGAACGTCCAGCTTGATTTTAATCTTTCTTTTTTATTCAGTCTTTGCACTTTGTTCAGAAATCAGATTCTAAATGAGACACAATGAAAACACAGCGGTGACAATTACATGAGGAGTCGCCATGGTGACGACCACAGGAGGAGTCGCCGTGGTGACGACCACAGGAGGAGTCGCCGTGGTGACGACCACAGGAGGAGTCGCCATGGTGACGACCACAGGAGGAGTCGCCATGGTGACGACCACAGGAGGAGTCGCCGTGGTGACGACCACAGGAGGAGTTGATGATGAATCCGTCGGTTTCGTTCTTGATTTGTTGTATTTTTGTTCATTTCAATAAAGGTTTTTTCCTCCAGATGTTTCCGTCCTTCTGGGATTCAAACCAACAACTCCTCTGCTGGTGCCGGTCCACAGGGTTCTGAAGTTCACAGTCAGAACTCGTAGGCTTCTTCCAGCAGAACCCGGTACGGACCCACTCTGGTGGGGTTCTGACCAGAACCCCATGGAGAAGCTATGTTGTGTTCTAAGGTAGAGGACGAAAGAAACCAGAACCAGCTACTGACAAAGAAAGCTGAGCTGCTATTGGACCTCAGCAGAACCACAGTCTGGTCGGGTCCATGACCCGTTCTACACTGAAAAGTGTTTTCCTTTGATCTCAGCAGATCAATCAGTTTATAATAAACTTCAATCAGTTAATTAATGAACCAAGAGTAGAAATCCAGTGATCAGCTTCAGTCATCTAAGGTCCGGTTCAGGTGGTCCGGTTCTCTCTGGGCTGGTCGTCCAGTAGAGGGCCCCTGGTTCCTGCTGGTTCTGATCCGTTTCCGTCTGCAGTTCTGATTATTTCTGATCAGATTTGATTGGTCTCATTAAAGGCAGCGGATCTATGTGGGACGGATCTATGTCCACCGATGCAGATCTGGACCTTTGGTTCCTCTCAGTGTGTTTGTTGAGCTGAAGGTCCGGTTCTGTTAGAACCAGGGTCAGAACCATCACTGGGTTCTACCGGGTCACTTTGTATCTCTGGGTTCTGTAAAACAGAACAGTTCTGCTCCAATCCAAGCAGAAGGTTCTGTGAGACCCAGTTGGCACTAAGGTGGACCGGACCATCAGGGTTCTGGATGAGATGGTGTGAGCTGGAATCAGAACACCGAAGGCCGGTTCTGTTAGACCCGTTGGGTTAACTCAAAGGTTGAGAATGGTTCCGACCCATTAGGCTGTTGGTACCACAGCTGACCTCAGCCAGTGAACTCAGCTCTGTTCTGAAGATCCTTTATGTCTCAGACATCAGCTGGAGTCGGACCGGGCCGAACCACAGAACCCTCAGAGATCTGCTCTCCAAGCCCAGAAACCCAAACTGGGCTCAGGTGTTCTGGAGATCAGGCACAGCAGTGGGGGAGAGGATTTGGGTCGGTTCTGGAGCCGTGGCCCCGTCCTCAGGTGCAGCGTCTCTGCTGATTAAATTCTTCACTGCTTTCCATACAACTAAAAACACCTGAGTTTCGGTTCGGTTCGGTGATCAGTTGATCATACCTGCTATCAGAACCGAGACGATCGGGTTCGCCCTCAGCTGGGACCCACATCCCGGTCCCGGAGCCTCTGGTACTGCTGGGCTCCGGACGGAACCGGACCGGGTGGGACATCACAGACAAAGAGAGAACAGTAGCGGCAGGATCAGAGGACTGGTTCCGGTTCTGCTCCTTCAGAGAGCTCAGCTCATTATGGGATGTCAGCAGATAGGTGGATCAGACCCGGTCCGGTCCGGTCCAGGTCAGGAACCTGGCCGACAGCCGAACCAGACCTCCTCCTGCAACACATTACTGGGCGGTGCCGCTCACTGACGGACAGTCCCCGGAACGAACCGGAACCCGAACCTCTCCGGGGCTCCTCCAATCCCTGCATCCTGGGCGGGGTTCTGGACGGGCTGGGCGGGGTTCTGGACCGGGAGAGAAACAGAGACGATCTGACATCCAGGCTGCGGCGGAGCTCGGAACCTCTGGACCCAGAGGGACGGGAAGCTGCAGAGGAGAACCGCTCCCGAACCCCCAGGTTCTGTTCAGTGATGTATTGGTGGGGAAGCCCAGCCTCACCGGTTGATGAGGAGGTTCTGATCCGCTAAGATCCGCGGCCGAACCGCAGCCTCAGCCCAGGAATGTGTGAGCTGGTCCCGGAGAAGATGGACCGGATGAGGAAGTTGAGGAGAACTTTGTCCGAGAGTTTCCGGAGCGTCGGTGAGTATCGGAACCGGCTCTTCCTTCAGCACTTCTGGGCCTGACTGAAAGTTGTGAAATAGGTCCGGAACCAGCGAGGGGGGGGGACCAACTTCCCCGAACCAGCTGGAGGAGAACATGTTCATGTCAGGAAATGGGTCCACACAGCCGGAACCGAAACATGGACAGAACAGGTTCTGGTTCTGGGTAGGATGGCTTTAGAGGGGCTGCAGGTCCAGCATGGTTCTGGTGGACTCATGTTCTGTCCTGGGATCGGCCGTTTGTTCCGGTGCTGGTTCAGGTCTGGACCGGGCCTGGAGTCTGTGGAAGTGGACCCGTTCTGATCATCTTAGAACAGAAACCCACTCCAGAACCAGAACCTCCTCTGATTGATTTTGGAGATAGTCTCTAAAATCATTTATGGTAGAGATGCACCGGTACCTGGGTCGGACCTCAGAGGTCCGGTACCTGGGTCGGACCTCAGAGGTCCGGTCCAAATCTTTTTACATTAAACTGTTATTTGTTACCATCTGTTACCATGGTGATGTCGAGGCTAAAGCCTTCAGTCATATTTCAGAGGGAAACTTCATTCATTCAGTATGAATCGGACCCAAACGCTCAGATTGGATCGGAACAAAATGGATCAATGCTTCTCTAATTTATTTGTAGTTTCCTTTGGTTCCTTGAATAATTTCCTGTAATTTCGTTAATCATTTCCTTCAGTTTCTCTAATAATTTTCTATTGTTTATTTAATCATTAATTTATTTAATCACTTCCTATATTTTTATAATTTCCTGTAGTATCTTTAAACTTTTCCTGTAGTTATTTTTATAATTTCCTGTAGTATCTTTAATCACTTCCTATATTTTTATAATTTCCTGTAGTATCTTTAATCACTTC
>JAUZNJ010016435.1:0-17461 GCA_034780135.1 Jordanella pulchra
CGGATGAGGTCCGAGCATGGACCATCAGGGTGAGTGCTCTAATATCTGGAACTTTATCTTGTAAATTCTCATATTTTTTAACTATTTTGGAAAGATCCCACTGTCCGCCTTTATTTCCCTTTTGTCCACATTTCAAACTTTTCCTGATTAATTTCTGTCCATCTTGTATCTGGTCTCCTTTTCTCCTTATCTCTTCTTAATCCTTACACATTTACTGTTTCTGCCTATTGTGTTTTTGCTTTGTACTTCTCTCCTTGTATCACCCCCTTCAGTTGCTCCTTTCAGATTTTGTGGACATGTAGACGTATATGTACCATAATTGTGGTGAACCTTGGTATTCTGTGTGTAAATGTAAATAAAGTAAATATTTGAAGGGTCTTTATCTGGATAGGTTTAAGGATTTTAAGAGAAATGTGTCAGAACCCTGAGGTTTACAGTGGAAGTTGGTTTAAGATTTTCCTGTTGCTGTTTTACTCCAACAGAAAGGAGCAAAAGCTCCTCAAGCTGCAGGGAAAATTCACACTGACTTTGAGAAAGGCTTCATCATGGCTGAGGTGATGAAATTCAGTGACTTCAAAGAGGAAGGCAGTGAGAGTGCTGCCAAGGTAAGTATGGCTGCCACACAGTTAGATTTTTATTCATTGGAACTGCCCATCTCAAACATTTTCTCTTGATTTTTTTATTTGTTTGTTCTCAGGCTGCTGGAAAATACAGACAACAGGGCAGAAATTATATTGTGGAGGACGGTGACATTATCTTTTTCAAATTCAACACACCAAATGCACCCAAAAAGAAATAAAGGGACCAGATCATCGTCTGAGGAGTGTCTCAGTTGGGCTTCAGAGATCTGCTGGTTTTTAAAGTTCTCCTTTAAAACCTAAAATCAAACATTGGGCAAAATCATAACATCTAATGTCAAAGAAGGCATGCATTTACATTTCAAGCTAATCACTTATTTGGAAAACCTTCATCCAGCTTTGAAAGAGTTCAGCTATTTTCATTGTCAATGGGAAGCAGTGATTAAATCGAAATGGCTTCACCCGAAAGCAAATTAGGATTTCTTTTATAATGATGCTGACGTTTTAACATGCAAACGTTTTTCTAAATATATATTTGTTTTTAAGTCATTATATTTGACCTTACAAATTCCAAAGAATTGGTGACTTTTACTGCTTTCAGTTAAACTTCAAGTTCAGCAACATTGCTGTGGCTAATTAGACGACAAACAAGACTGTTACTTTTTTTTTTAATTTAAATCAAATCAGCAAGTCTTCCCTTGATGACCTCTTTTATAATCGCAGCAAAGTTTTGAGGGCATAGCTTTGTCCTAAAAACAAACCAACCTTTGTATTTTGGAGAGTGAAAGCCATCATTCAGTGCAGAATGGAGCTGGGAATCGGATCGATGCTATGAAGAGAACAGGCTGATGATTCCTGGTCAAACTCCTAAGCTGAAATCATGCTACGATTTTGGCTTTAACTGACTTGCTGTGGTTTGGGTGTTAAAAGAAAATAACTTCACCGTGTATCCTTCGACAGTGTGTCGTCACACATCCGCTGGACTGAGCAGCAGCTGGTTTATCCTTGCATCACATGTCTGCATCCCCCCATTAGACATTGTGCCCTAAAGTGGAAATATTTAAAATAAAAGTTGCATTTGCATAAGAAATGTTGTCATAAGTCTGTCAGTAAAAGAACAAAAATGAGTCTCTGCCCAACACGCATAGTAAAAAAATCTAAACAATGGATGTGAGTGAACTGTATATCAATATATTTGTACAAATGCTGCATAGCCTCATTGCCAAAATTGCTACCAAGCTGTAATTCATTATATTCCTATGGATTAAAATCATTCTGATGACCTGGTGGAGTGAAGATGATTTTTCTCAAGCCTGGCCCCTCTTTCACCTCTTTCTGCTAGGTGCAAATCTGCAGGTTAAAGAATAACAACTTTTTTTTTTTTTCTTTGCATCTTTTGGTTGGTAAGTCTTTGGTATCTGAACAGTTTAGCAGATCTCTTAATTGAGCTATTTTTTTTATTAGATTTGTATGTATAATTCAATAAAAAGCACATTGTGTTATTACAGCTTAGTTCTTGTTGGGTCGTTAATTTTAACTTGAAGATAAATTATGTGGCAAAACTTCTGTATATATTTGTGTTAAGAAAAATGACCAACTTGTATCTTGTGAAACAGGCTAATTTCCCAGCTTAAAGGGCCGCAAGAGTAAATAAAATATATCTGATAAATTGTTTTAATTTTTACCTAAACTGGGGGGAGTGAAATCAACATTTCAAGGCTGCAATGCACGATAACATAGTTGATTAAAGATTTACTGATCATATCACACATCACTCATCCCATTACTCCACCCCCACCCCACCCCCATGGTCCAAAAATGATACTGTTGGATCAATATAACAGTGTCTACATTGTCTGTTCCCCTAATAGACGGGTGACCTGCCTGGGATATACCCCACATATCAACCATAGCCTGCTGGAGATGAGCACCAGCACCCTCTCTGTGACCCTGATGAAAGCGGCAGAAGATTAATGAATGAACTCTAAATATTATGGTTAAATAAAACACATAACAGTTGGTGGATTTGGGTCTAGTGGACAAAATCAAGTATGACGTAAGACCAAATATATAAAAAAATGTAAGCTGTTTAGTAGAAAAAAACACATCCAACAGCTAAAAATACTACGAAGCTATAAGAAAGATAAAATCCTATTGTAAAATACAAACACCTCCAACACATTTAACATAAAGATATAGTGTAGATCAAGTCCTGTTTTCTTTTTTTAATGTTTTGCTGGTGTTAGGATTTTTATAGTAAATGGCTTTTTCTTTAGAGTTTAACTTTTAAATCATTGTGACAAAATCCAAATAAAGAATTTAGGTCATAAGTTTGCTTTTTCTTTTAAATATACCTTTAAAGCAGGGGTCACCAATGCAGTGCCTGCAGACACCAAGGGGGGCCTCAAGGACCACATGAGGTGCCCTCAGCATCTTCTGAAAACACCAGTGGGCTAAGTTTGAAAGCTTGTTCTTTTCTGTCGCTCTTATTTTTTCAATCATTTATACAGCATACCATAATATAGGGCATTTACACATTTCAAAATGAGAAGAAAATCAGAAATGAAAAGAAACAAAAATATTTTTATTATGTATTAGGTGTAGATATCGGTGAAGGTTCTCAGGTTTAGATGAATGCTGACCCCTCCAGTTCATAGGTCAATATTGGTAGCCCTTCCTATGACTTGGTAGCCATGAAGTAGCCCTCAGCCTTAAAAAGGTTGGTGACCTCAGCCCTAGAATAACTGATTTTGTGTTAACTTAAAAATATATGAGTTTTTGGTTTTAAATCTTGCAGAAAACAAGTCTCCATATAGTTATTACAAGTTTACATTTGATTTTATCTGTTTATTTAAATTTTAAGATAAAAGTTTTATAGATGTGCAGAGGTTTACCTACTGTAACTATTTAAATGTCTAATTTGTTTATTATTTAACATATGCTATTTGTATAATGTTACAAATTTAATCAGGATTTTGTGAAAAAAAAAAAACTGATTTTTTTTTCTGATTTATTCAAGGCTGCAATATTTAAACATTCAACAGACAAAAAAGTAAGTATCAGTGGAGGAAAAATTTTCTAAAGCCACGGGGAAGCCCAATGATGTGCAAGAGGAGAAAACATGTTTGGAAAATCTTATTTTATTAAACCCAAAGTGCTTTAACAATGAATTCATAAAGTAATGATTTCATCAACTAAATTCCGCTCTACAAAACAGGAAATATCCACGCTACAAAAAACGGGATTAGCATCATGGTCAGCCAATCAAGTTTCCCGACATTCCTGCGGAGCCAATCATGTTTCCCGAGATTCCTGCGGAGCCAATCGCTTCAAGGAAGAAGGGCGGGTCGTCTTGTAATGTGATCGACGTCGAGCTTTCCCGCACCGTCAATCAAAAATAGAAAAAAAATCGACCCGAATTCAACGAACAACACTAGCCCGCCTTTGATAAAATAATCATGTTGGGAGTTTGGTTATTCTGGTAATCTTCTATATTTACGCTACGACTAAAATGTAAACGTCTAGCGCATCGAATCGGCAACTAATCGGTGAGTTTGTGAGAGGAGCAGCGAAGCGAGCTGCGTCTTTTTGTCGTTAGCTCCTTCGCTAACAAGCTGGATATGGTTAGCTAACCTAGCTGGCTGGCTACCTCTCGGAGTTGACAAAGTAAAACTGTCGTTCTGGGCCCGAATGCTGCTGGGATCTATGCCGCTGAATTGAGTTTCAAAGACGTCGAATCGGAGAGTGGGGATGCTTTGCGGGCTTTTGTGGCAGGCAGGAGTTGAAGATTACAGACTTTTTCTCGGTTCCCCCCTCTCTCCCTGCTAGCGCCAGAGCAGTCTCTCAAACAAGGAGAAATGGCGTCCGCGGACGTGGACAGCAGTCAGAGCGAGTTCCTGCAAGCTGGCGGCGCGGCCGAAACACAGGTATCCAACACATTTTCCACCTCCCTGTCGCTTTCCAATTCTGGTTGGGCTTTTTTAAGAGCTGGAAGTTCACACGTTTTAAAATTTTGATGGCATTGGGTGAAAGCCGTACACTTCCTGTGTTCCCCTCAATAACGGCCACCCACTTTCCCCCTTTAAAACCCGCCCATAGTGGGTAGGACGCTAAAGTCGGTTACTTCCAGATAGCCGATGTAACTTGGGCTTTGGAGGATGCGTTGACAGTGTCGTGTGTGTCAGGAGAAGTTGCCATAATCATAACAATATGGTTCAGTTGGCTGGTATCAGCCTCCCATCCCCCACCCTTTCCTGAGCCTCCTCGTCTGCCTCCTGACTCCGTTTACTTCCCATTAGAGTCAAATCTGCATGAACTTTCACTTTTTGCGTAACTCTTCAATATAGCAGAACACTTTTCTATTTTAATAACTGACTCCAAAGCAAACTTTATGTTTATTCCCTGCTTCTTGGATGTGATCTGTGATTGATTGTCTGGAAAGTGATTGCATTGCCTGGAATTGTGCTACATTTTGCAGCTTGATGGGTCAACATTGAAGTTAACTCCTTACATCCTCACTTGTTTTGTGCCCTGCAGAAATATTCACATACAAAATATTGAATTAACACAAATTGATTGTTGGTTCGTTTGTCCTGATTTTTTTTTTAAGTCATATTACATATTACAGTTTTGTAGTCATATTCTGTATTCAGCTTGGTTCCTATAATCTCCTATCGATTATCTATCCAGAGTTAATTTACTGCTACAAGTTTTCTTTTTGTGCCTTCAGGACAAAAAATACCTGGTTTTGTTTCTCCTGCACAGAAGCCCATCCTCCGGATGTTTGCCTTGTCCCCTACACGAGAGCCTAGCTTTCCTGATTGAGACCTGGCTGACTATAGACATGGACAGCCATGTTTAGCCTTTTGTTTTTCCTCACCCTGTCCTTACCCCATTTTTAAAACGCTTCCTTCCAATAATGACTTTCTATAAAGGTCTCATTTGTGGAGTGCAGAGCTAATAGTCTTGATCACTGATTCTACCACCTGAGCTTTGATTCCCAGTTCTTTCAAAGTTACCATATGCAACCTGGGCTGTCTTTCTGATTCACTGGTCTTTAATCTATCTTTGTCAGAGGATGGCCCTGATGTGATAGTTGGTGGTTCAGAGTTGTTTTCTGCTCTGTCCATTTTTCAGATCATTGGTGCTTTTAATGTTTTCACATCTGTATCCTTGTCTCTTGTGTCCCTTGCTCTTACCGATGGTTTAGTTTGTTACCTCCGCCAAGGAGGTTATGTTTTCATTGGCGTTAGTTTGTTGGTTTGTCTGTTTGTTTTCAAAATAACTTGAAAGATGTTGGGCAGATTTTGCTGAAATTTTCACAGAAGGGGCGTATTATAACCATTGACCAATGGTTACATTTTGGTAATCATCTGGATCCGGTGTGAAGGTGGAGGTCACAATATGTCGGGGGAATTAGCTGCTTGGCGGAGGTCTGCACTCTCTGAGTGCTTTTCCTCCAACTTGCCTCTGAGCTCTTCACAGATCTATTCCTGTTGAGTCTAAATAATGAATTTTATTTAGAGAGGGCTGAAAACAAATATGAAATAAGAAAACTGGGATTTTTTTCCCATTTGGGTATTTAGCACATTGTTTGTTGTAAAGAAGTTTAAGAAATCTAGACTTTTTTTTTTTAATGTAGATGTTCCCCTCTGCTAGATTACCAAATACAAAACCATCTCTTCTACTTCTGCTGATGACACACGGCTCCATATTTCTGTGTTGCCACATGACTTCCACCCCAAAGCATCTATGAGATCAAATTCTCCTCCAGCCCAATGCAAAAACACTAAAGTGATTGTTTTTGGCAAGAACACTTTTTAGATTATGACTCGACAAGATTTACTGATGCTTATATGCAGCAGAAAATAGCAGAAGACGTTATAGATTCTCTTTGCTAATATGAGCGCTAATTCTGCTCCCAGACAACAGACATGTCAGCTATTCAGTTGACAAGCTCGGACCGATGGGAGGTGCTGACCCCCGTCTCGGCTGCAAAGGAAGACCAAGGAGTTGTCCACATTCCAAACTCGGGGATTGTCACATCTAACGGGCAGTACGTGCTTCCAATCGGGAGTCTTCCCAGCCAGCCAATTTATGTTACAGCATCTGGGAGCGAAGCTACGGCTAATGGAGTGTCCAGCATCCAGTATCAGGTAACTGAAGTGTCAGGAAAGCATCAGTGAAGTTTAGTTCAGGTAAGCGATCATGCTCACTGTTGCTTTGTGTTTGTAGGTCATTCCTCAAATTCAAAATGCAGATGGAACACTAGCAGGGTTCCCAACACAAGGACTGGATGACGGCACAGGCCAGATTCAACTTCTCCAAGATGGCAGCCAGAGCAATATTGGAATCAGCTGCTCCTCAACAGCGGCTACAGACCTCCTCACGCAGGCAGGCCATGTTCAGTCCATCCAGGGCGTCTCCTTGGCTGGAGGTTCGGCGTACGCCAGCTCCGTCCCTGTAGGGCTTCCTGGCAACATCACGTTTGTCCCCATAAACAGCGTGGATCTGGAGTCCCTGGGCTTGACCGGGGCTCAGACGGTACCGATCGCCACCGGGGTGACACCGGAGGGCCAGCTGATTATGAGCAGCCAGCCGCTGGAGAACCAGAGCCAGGACGGCAACAACAAACAGTCCCTGGTGACGGTGAGCGACCCCAGCACCAACCAGGATATCTACGTGCCAACCACTTCCTCTTCCTCCAACACCTCCCAACTCCCAGCAACCATCGATGGGACAGGGGTCCTCACTCAGGCCACAGCTGTGTCTGCGGGAGTGTCCGATCCCTCCTCCACGGAAAACTTTAACTCCCATAACCACCTACAGCAAATTCAGGTCAGTAAGGAACATAAATAATTTGAAACAGATCTGCAAATAAAAATCTAAATCTGTAGTATCAGATTACACAAAAAGACAGACCATGTTAATTAAACCTGACCAATGATATATAAACACAGCGGATCTATAAAGGTTGTTGGGAGGTTTATTTACTAACCAACCACAAAACTCACCATTTATGCTGTGAAACATGGTGGTGGCAGCATCATGGTGTGGGGATGCTCTTCCTCAACAGTTCAATGATCAATGGAGGCAGTGCGTCTGCTACAAAAACTATTCCTCAGAGTCTGGGGTTTAATTTGAAGATGGTTCATTATGATCTTGCTCCTTTTTGTGAAGGTGTCCTCTGCCAACGCCACCACCATTTCTCAGCCCATCCTGCAGCTGGCAGGCGACGCTCAGGCCCAGGTGGCTCAGGGCCAGGACCTGACTGGAGCTGGTCAGACTCTACAGAGTGTGCAGCTGGTGAACCCAGGTACCTTCCTGATCCAGGCGCAGACTGTCACCGCCACGGGGCAGATTCAGTGGCAGACCTTCCAGGTAGGGTTTTCCTGCTTCATGATGGTCTGACTTCTTTCACAATCTTATAGAATTTAAATGAGTTCTGTTTTTTTTTCTCTCTCTCTGTTCCAGGTTCAAGGTGTCCAGTCGCTCCAGGGGCTTCAGATTCCCCAGGGCCAGGGACAGGGCCAGCAGCTGACTCTAGCCCCAGTCCAGACCCTCCCCATGGGCCAGACCGGCCAGGTCAGCCTCCCTAACCTCCAGACAGTCACAGTGAACTCCGTAACACAAAGTGGTGTCCAGTACACACAGAGAGACGAGGCGAGCAGTCCAGCTGGTAAAGCCACAGATTCCCTTAACTTCACAGAGTTCCTATTAGTCCCTATATGTCAGAGACCATGACCCTCTTTTTTTCCGTACCGGCTCAGGCATCCAGATAAAAGAAGAGCCAGACTCTGAGGAGTGGCAGCTGAGTGGGGACTCCACTCTGAACCCCAGCGACCTGAACAACCTCCGCGTCCCAATGGGAGACGAGGACATGGAGGGGGCAGGTGGGGATGGCAAGAGACTCCGCAGAGTGGCCTGTACCTGCCCCAACTGCAAGGAGTCTGGAGGAAGGTGGGCCACTGATTATACAAGATTTGTATTTTCAGATTTTATGCCAACTGTTCAAGAATATTCCCTTATAATCTTCTTTCCTCTGTTTTGCCTTCTCAACCTATTTATGTCCTTCCTTCGCCTGTCATTTATTCTTTCCTCTCAATCACTTCTTTACCTTTGTATCTTTCCTTTCTTCTTTCCTTTCATATACCCCCCCCCCCCTTGTGTTCTTTTTCTTTCCTTTCCGTGTTTTTTTTCTTCCTTTATATTCATTTTTTTTTATTATGTCTTTACCTAAACACTGCTCCCCATTAAGACCTTTTCTTATTTCTTTTTGCCTCTCTGTCTGTCAGGGGCTCAGGCGTAGGCAAGAAGAAGCAGCACATCTGCCACATCGTCGGCTGCGGGAAAGTCTACGGGAAAACGTCCCACCTGAGAGCTCACCTGCGCTGGCACAGTGGAGAGAGGCCCTTTGTTTGCAACTGGATGTACTGTGGGAAGAGGTTCACCAGGAGCGACGAACTTCAGAGACACAGGAGAACACATACAGGCGAGTCCATCTTGGTTCCTCTGCAGGTTTTAGACTGTTGGGTTTGCAGCTACCAGCCTTGGTTTTAGAGGTCTGATGCATATATGGACCTTTTCTGCAGAACTAGACGTTTCATGGTTTCTTAGTCTGAGTGCGTGGTCAGGTTCACACTTTGTAGCATTGCTGGTCATTTAAAAACCCGATAGAAAGCTAAGAACCAGGAACAAAAGGAATAAAGAATATCTCCAAAGGCCATTATGATCAGTGAATATAAAAAATGTATGAGCTATACAGCATTAATGTTCATAACTTCTGCTCCAGGAGTAAATATTTCTCTATTCTAGATGTACCTTGATCCTTAAAGTCTGTCTTCTGCCCTCTAGTGGTAGCAGCAGCATACTACACTGTATAAGGAAAAAAAAGCTTAGATAGAGACCACCTTTTTCATAGTTTGGCTTAGAGATAATTGGTTTATTCTGTGTTTATTTAAGAGTTGCTGATTTTAAGTTAAAGCTAAAATGTACATAAAATATTGACTGTTAAAATAATTAGTTTCAAAATAATCTATGGCATATATTTAGCGTTTTGATTTATCTACATGGAATAAGCAGCCTGTGAATCAGTAGTTTATTTTGTAAAGTGTTTTTATTTTTAGTCACTCTGTGCTTTAGAGAACCGCCTGTATGAAACAATTAGCTTTAATTAGTTGCACCTTGTTTCCTTTAAACTAGATTTAAAACATTGTTACTTTGATTAATACTGTGCTTTTCTCGAGTTTTCACACCGTTGCTTTGCGAGTGGAGATATTTTCTAAAGAGAAGGATCACAGTTTTTTATACCATAGGGATTTTGTAATGAAACCCCAAAACTGTTAGCTAAATCCTTGATGGTTTACTTGGTAAAACAACAAGGGAAAAAAAATCAGTGATGTAGGTTCAGTTTGTTTGCTGGGCTACTGATGCTTTTATTTTGAAAACTGCATACTGTTTTATCATGTTTCCGACATTGCTTTTTTATTTTCCTTAGAAAGGTTGTTTATTGGAGAGACAGTGAATAATATGAAACTTTAATCTACAAACTCTTGATTCCTCTGGAGGAGCTACTAACACCAACTTTAGATCCTTGGATCGTCAGACACCAGAAACTGAATCTAATCTGTTCAGTTTTCTTTTTTATGGTTCTAAATGTTTCTCTTAGATTCTTTGGACATAATTATGGTGGTGTGTTGTAGATATATATATATTTTTTTTTTTTCATATTTCAGTCGTCATATAGAAGCTGTATGTATATTAGTGGTTGAATGAGTTGGAAAAATATGACTTTCTGGAAGGATTTCGATTGAGGGATTTAATGTTAAAAAAAAAGTTTGTTATGTGAATACAAAATACAAAAATGTCCAGAGAACTGGAAGGATTAATCTCTGTTGTTCATTTAGAAATGACCTCAGGTTACCTAATGGAGGTGTGTGTTCTCGCTCTGCAGGTGAGAAGAAGTTCGTCTGCTCCGAGTGCTCCAAGAGGTTCATGCGCAGCGACCACCTGGCCAAGCACATAAAGACTCATCAGAACAAAAAGGGCGCCGTGCCCACCTCCACGTCTCCGCCCACCGACACCGTCATCACCACGGACGGAACCACACTCATCCTCCAGACCGCCTCCGCCCACGACCTCGTAGCCAATCAGGAGATCCCTCTGCAGCTGGTTACCGTGGCGCCCAGTGAGGTCCTGGAGTGAGCGATGGGGAGGGTGGGGCTTCTCTGACAACAGGCCAATCACATGGACCTCTTGAGCTTTTCTCTTCCCCTCCTCCTCTTCTTTTTTTTAAACATATGAATATATACATAAATATATATGACAAATATATATATTTTAAGTGAAATTTATCTTGACCTTATGTTTGTTTTTGCAGTCTTTTTATAGGGGGGCTAAAAAAAAAAAAACATTAAATGTGGTTGCTATGTACACGACACCAATCATGAATTAACACTCAAGAACACAACATGAAATGCCTTACTTTGTATGATACTCTTGTATAAATGCTGGAGGTGCATGCAGATGATGTGACGGTAACGGACTTTAATGTTCGAGGAGGAAGTCCAGAACCTTCATCTCTCTCTGGGATGATCGAGGAGTTTTCTTTGATATAATTCTTCTCCTTGAGGCAGGAGGGGATGTGAGTGAAACCCAGCACTCCTTTGGAGGCAGGAATAACATGCGGAGCTGCTTCTGGGACTGGATGCTTGTTTCTAAACTTTTGTGTTTTTTTTATTTGTTTAACATTTATACTGGAAACCACCTTAAGTGTGTTCATGGGTTAACAAAAAGGAGCGGTGGAGCTGTAGGAGTCCTCTACACTGACTTTTTGTTATTTCAGTTTCCAGTCCTTATGTTAAACATCACCACAGTCACATGTAATATAAGTTGGTTGCTACACATTTTATTTGCACGCAGCAGTCGTCTCCCTACAGCGACGCGAAGCTCAAAGCAGAGCGGCGAGCCGATGGTCAGAGCGGGACGAAGGCGCTGGAACACAAAGCCAGTGTCTGATCAGCTTCAACTAAACGTCCCGCCTGTCACTGCCAAAGCACGCCATTCTCAGTGCTTTTCCCACATACTACAGAAAACGCCTCTTCCTCCCCCCCTTCTGTTGTAAATCGATCTTGTATTTCAGTCTCTTTACTAATCCGGGTGACGACGATCATAGATGGTGAAGGAGAGCGCGTGTTGCCATGCTAGGAAACGCAGCAGACCATCAACGCTACGATAACATCCTGGGAAGCGGCTGTTGCAAGAACCGCTCTGATGTCGTTCGAAAGGAAAACAATCATGCCATTCGATTTTTTTTTTATTTTTTTTTATTTAATGTAATCCTCGGTTTGTCTTCTTGTTTGTAGCATTCTTTTACATGTATATTCTTCTTTTCACCTTGTTTATAGAAGCCATTACTTAGTTAGATGAATTTGTTGTATCAAAACCTTTTAAGTAATTTTTTAAAAAAGAATTGGTGTAAAAATTGAATGTTACCTTTTGTAAAACCTTTTTTCAAATGGATCACAATAAAAGTCAGAAAGCTTCCAATTTTTTCTGGCGGGGGGAGAGTTTGTGTCTGGATTAGGTGAGACGACATAAAAATACATCCTGAATGATTTGGTTTGAGAAAAACAGCTGAACCACAAAGAGGAACTGTTGCGTCTCCACCAGGGACATGCTGTCTATAAGAAAGTGGAG
The DNA here is from genome assembly GCA_034780135.1 of Jordanella pulchra. NCBI lineage: Eukaryota > Metazoa > Chordata > Actinopteri > Cyprinodontiformes > Cyprinodontidae > Jordanella > Jordanella pulchra. Next base: position 12,276 of record JAUZNJ010016435.1, read on the forward strand.
TTTTTTCCTGGAGAAAGTTGTTGGCACCAAGTTCTAATGAAGCCTTCCTGTGTTTTTTTTAATGTTGAACAATCAGTTTTAGTCTTTTTTTAATTAAATTCTCTCCATGCTTTAGTTGAACCCATAACCAGCATCCCTTGTTACAATAAACTGTCTTTCAATCTGAGGAAAAACATCAAAGATTCACTAAAGTCCTGAAATCAGTGCAAACTCAACATCCCATACAGAAAAAACACTATCTGGATCACAAAGTCCATTCCTGCCATGTGTACCACATATACATCATAGAAAAACAGCAAAAAAAAAAAAACAAACCAAAACCGTTTGGTTCTGGTGTGTGGTCAGTGTATGATGAAGTCCATTCTCTGTAATAGTCCCAAGTATTCGTTTTGTTCTGGACCTTCACAGCTCGGAGTGAACATCTGAGGGCAGAACCAGAGGATGGTTAGAACGTTGGTTGTTGATGTTTGGATCAGTGCTGAGGCGGTTCTCTACCTTTGTCCTGCTTGGCCGTGTCCTTTGCTCCCTTCTGGACTCTGGTCTGGAGGCGTTTTATCTCCTGGTCGTAGTCTGTCCACTCTGCTACGATCCTCACCGCCGCCTGCAGTTTGGGCTCTTTGGTCATTGGATTGTTACACTGATGGGGAAACAAAACAAAGAATTATTTAAAACAATGAGCTTTAAATAATCTTCTTTAAAATGGTTCAAATTTTTTCTCTCTAAATCATATTAATTGTTTAAGAAAGTATATGATCCAGTCCATTGACAATATTTAAATTATTTTAAAGCTCACAGTTATAATAACATAAAATATAATAAAAACAACTAATAACTAGCTCTGAAAATACAAACTAAAAATCTCCAATTTCACAAAAATCTAATTTTTTCGGTGATGAACCTGTACTGACACTGTAGGCAGCGTCTTACAAGGAGTCTTTCGTTTTTACCTGGGAACAGGAGGCACCGACGGCAACGTTTGAACCAAACCTTTACCCACAAGGATCAGCTTAATCAAAGCAAAATGAATCAATTCACACATCCCATAATATCACAGGACAGCTTCCTGTGAGTGGTGACCAGCTTATGCTCTCCTCTTATTTAAAGGCTGCACTCAGCTTTTCTCACTTGTCTATCTTTAAGCTGTACAACCAGCTGTTGCTTTAAGAGGAAGACGCTTTCTACACGATCTTCACGCTTCATTCTGTTTCTTGTTCATCAGACAATAAAGTCTCAGAAATTTTGAGGGCAAAGCTTTTTTCTTGGAACAGGAAACTAATTCTGAAGCTAAAACTTATGTTGTTGAAACACCAGCAGTGCTCTGCTGCAGAGCATGATAATAAACTTCATTGCTCATTTAGCCCTTGTGTTTATGCTCTTTCTGTTTGGCTCGAACAGCCTGGACCTGAAATGACAAGGTAACCACTGACTGCATCATATAGACAAATACCTGAAATGTGTTGATAATTCTAATCAACGTTTTCAACACTCCCAAGCGCCCTCTAGTGGCTGTTGTGTTTGTATTACCAAATCTATCGTCTTTGCTGTCCTTTTGGAGTTGTCATCACACCAGGTCTCACACCACAACCACTCCTGAGGCAAAGACTTGATGGGAACCTGGTGGATCATGTTGTTTGGAAGATCCTAAAAAAAAAAACCAAAAAGCAGGGAGATCATATTGAAGCGCCTCATGCAACCGTTTTAACTGTGATATTGAGCAGATGAGAGTAAATGTTGCCCAGAGACCTGGTCCAGGTTGGACAGACTGTTGGGGTCCTGGCTTAGTCCCTGGTACTGTCCTCTGAGACGGTCTCCAGCAGCAATCTTCCTGAACTTCTTCAGGTCGACGACATACAGGGCGCTGCAGACATCAACAAAGGAGCAACGAATAGAAAGGTTTACAGGCTTATAAAATGATTTGACTTTTAATTTGCAATTAAACTAATAAACCAATCGTCATTCTGCTCCGTGTTAGTAAATACAAGGGTTCTGCTTTTCTTTAAAGTTACCATTTTTGGTCACCTACATACCCCATACAAATGGAGTCCCCCCCCAGCCTTCAGTGAGATTTATATCCAGCCGATTAGCAAAAATAAAACTACATGGAAGTTTGGCATTTGACCAGTTAGATTATCCCTTGGATGACATGTTACCTACCGTAAATTATAGTGTAAAAGATAAAAAGGTATAAATGAAAAAGTTAAAAAGCTTAAAGAAAAGTTAGAAAGTTAAAATGTTAATAAGCCAAGTTAAAAAGTAAAACATGTAAATGTTTGCATCAACATTAATGCTTTAAGGTTATGTTGTAACCAAAGAAATAGTTTTTTAGAGTATTGTTCATGAATTTCTTATAGAAGCACTTTTGTAATTGTTTGTAACATATTAGGGCAAGTGATGGTTTCTTGTTATTACATTGACCTTGATTTTTTAAAATTAAAATATACATATTTTTAAATGTTACGACAGAAATAAGGTCTTGTCCTTTCCTCCAATAATTCTCTTAGATCAACATTTAGATTTCCAAAGTATGTTACTAGACTATAAACAGTTAAGGTAACAAAAAACAGAAAACAGGCAGTGATTTCTGAGCTGGACGGGCACCTGATGTGGTACTTGCGTCCGGCGAGGTGGCTCGCCCAGTAACCGGACTTCCAGAAGCGATAGCCGTCCATCTCCCTGCGGCTGTCGCAGAACGGAGTGTAGCCATACGGAGCTCCCTCCAGGTCAAAGTCACGCAGCTCCTTCAGGTCGGTTCGCACGATCTGACGGAGAACAGGTGGAGTTTATTTAGCGGTCAATACAAAGAATAACTGTAGGTTAGGTTACAGAGAAACTTCCAATCATATTAGCATATTTCTTATTCTATCTTTTTTTAGTACGCTGGTCCCTCAGCTGAAGAACAAGCTGCAGATCTGGACTCTCAGCGTCTAACCTGGTCTGCGTCCACAAACAGGATCTTGTCCACAGCGAGAGGAAACAGCACGTCCAGGAAGAGGATCTTGTAGCCCCAAATGATCCTCTGCTTCTCGGTCTGCTGGTGCAACCAGCGGGGCCACTTATACTGGACGAGCTCGTACTGGAACCCATACTGCTTCGCCATGTGGGGAATGAAGTCCTGCAGAGTGAAGCACATCCAGAAAGATAAAGAAATCAAACGTGATAATTATCAATCCCAAGTAAACTGGAGTCATTCTGCTCTCCCAGGCTGGTCTTTCATATAAAAGATACAATTCAACACAAATTTCCATCAGACATTTAAACCAGATGAACATAACAAAGGAAGGAAGGAAGGAAGGAAGGAAGGAAGGAAGGAAGGAAGGAAGGAAGGAAGGAAGGAAGGAAGGAAGGAAGGAAGGTTTACAAAAAGAAACAACAGAAGGACAGGAAATAAAAGGAAAAAAAGAATAAAGAAACTGCAGAAGTAAGAGAGGCGAGAGAAGAGAAAAAGGTAAGGAAGTGACAGAGAAAGGACAGATAAAGAGGAGAAGGACAGAAGGAAGAGCATGAAAAAGAAAGAAAGAGTAAAAGAAAGGACAAAAGTAAACAGGGAGGAAGAAAGGAAATGATGAGTGAGGGATGTAGGACACTTGGATGGTCAATCAACTTTTCTAGTTTTAAAAACAAATGAAAAATCAAATCCAAAAAGAAGGAGGACAGTCTCACCTTGAAGGTAGGGGACAGGTAGTTCTTCAGGAACCAGAACTTGACGGGGGTTTTGGTGTTCTTCAGAACTGACAGCATCATGATCCTGAGAGAGAAAAAGATGAGTCTGAAATCAGCTCCAGCAGGATCAACGCGGATGAATTACAAAGGTGTCAACTTGTCGAGGACGTTTGGTTGAATTTAACCCCCACCTGAGGAACCTCTCGTACAGATGCCCCGATGCCACAGAGAAAATATTGATCACGTCGTCTTTCTCCGGCTTTGGCTCCTCAGCTGTGCCTCCGCCTGTAAAACCTCTGCAACAACAAAACAAAACCAGCCCAGATCAGTTTTATTCATTAGACTAGAAAGAAAAAACAGAAAACAATTAGAAAATGACAAACAAAAATGATCCTGTTACAGATTCACTTACATTAAAAAGGCATAAAGAATAAATAAATAAATAAATAAATAGTACCTGGTCAGAGATTTCCAAAAGCCGGTGTCATTGTCCTCCGTCCCATCGCTCAGCAGCTCCTCATTAAATTTATCTGGCTTCTTTTGGACCTGATTAGCAAGAAAAATGTCCGTATTAAAACCCAGAAGATAAACGTTGGGTAAAAAGAAACCATGAGGTAAACCATTAATAATATGAAATGTTTTCTTAGCCAGATTTAAGTTCTAAATTTGTGTTTCGACTTAGAACATTTTATTCGGACTTCGGAAAAAATTTGGAAAAGATGTAGAAAATGTTTTAATTTTGTTCCAAAACACATCTTTAAATACATCAGAATATGTAGGCTATTATACAGCGACTCAGAGGGATTATGAGCAGTGAATCCGGTCCAAACTGCTATTTCTTGTATTTTAAATGAGAGAAGATGCCATGATTATGGTTCTGATGAGGAATGAAAGCCGTACAACCAACTTCTACTTTGAACTGCCTCCGACTGCTGATGAACTGACCTTCACTAATATGATTCTACTCTTGAAATTATTCAGCACAACAATAATATCATCAGAGTCGGACGGGGAGTCTGTTCCATCGTGACTGAAAAAAAAAAAGAACATTTATGATCAGACTGCTAAACAATGACTGGATGAAGACACTAATAATACCCTTATTCATCGGAGGTTTCCTCACCTATAAATCCTGTAGATATCTTCAGAACGTCCTTTCCTGAGTTTTAGCATCCAGGCACCGGGGTTGGCTTTGAGCTGAAAGTAACCCTGTAAACCAGAACTACAGGTTTACTAGATGCAAAACACAACTTAAAAGACTTTAGAGCACATCTGCTCCAGAACTGTTCTGATGAAACTTTCAGGGCTTCATTCTTTGTCTTTTATAGTGTTTGTAGAGTTAAATAGCAAAGGGAGGGAGGGAGGTTGGAAAGAAGGAAAGAAAAATGGAAAGAAAGGGTTAGGGTTAGAAAGAATGAAAGAAAGATAGGAAGGAAGGAAGGAAGGAAGGAAGGAAGGAAGGAAGGAAGGAAGGCAGGAAGGAAGGAAACCTCTAAACAAGGACAGAAGGAAAAATGGACAAAGAA
>JAUZNJ010016446.1:0-17461 GCA_034780135.1 Jordanella pulchra
CCTTTGTCTAACAATGGAGATGATCCTAGTCCTTCGAAAGAGCACACTCCCACCCCCCCCATCACAAAGACGGCTTTCTGTTTCCAGCTAGCTTCATTAATAAGGTCTAGCTTTTCACTGACAGTACCATCGAAAATAATAATGATACCTCAGAACAGGTAAATAATTTTAAATTTTGTGTTATATTGTTTTTGTATACTTTTAATTAGCCTGGCCAGCCAGACTGAAATGACGTATGTACGGCGTATTAGTCTGAACTATTACAGCTTAATTTCAAAGGTGGGACTAACAGGGTCAGCGACATCAGGCTAGAACCAATCAGAGAATCCTCAGATGTGACCCAAAAACTCCAAGCAATGTGCTCTATTTTTGTAATTTTTTTAGTTCGTGAAACATGTCAAGCCATCAAAGAAAGTCTTCAGTTAAGGATTTTTGCTGGTTTTACCTAAAACAGTCTGAGTATATAAGGTTTGCACTATCATGTTCTTAATTGTTATTGCAACATTGCTGTTTTGCAGTTGCCAGCTTGTTGTTATGCTAGCAGGAAAGGGCTGCTACATATGGGTACTTGTGGCGCTGAGAGCCACGCATCCTAAAGTCCTGCCTCCTGCGCTGTGATTCGTCCAGCCAGATCAGGCCAGAGTCAACAGCGGTTTACTGGTAGCCAGGGTAACTTTGATACCTGCCATGGTGCTCTTACAATGCAAAATGTTTCACTTATTTTTCTCTGTTCTTATAACTTTCCCATACAAGTTTCTTTTTTTTTATTCCACATTATATATTCCCATTTATTCATGTCAACTGTACAATGGTCTTTGTGTAGCACATTACTACCAAACTTGTGTACATATGAAACACTATTTGACAATAAAACGTATTCAGCTTGTCAGAACAAGATCTTACCAGACATCTGCATACATTATGTGATCCATGGCTTTGGGTCACTCTTTGAACCATAGACCAGAGGTCTTTAATGCTCTAAAAAGGTTCTGCAGAGGTGTTGTGGAATTTAGTATTCTATTGTTTGTGCCCAAGCTTTAATATCGGTACTGATGCCTGGAGATATTGCTTCAAATTTTCTTCATGATCTTTTTTGTTATGATGGTACCTATTTTATGTGAACTTCTCTTCTGCTGCAAAATATACACACAACATGCCCACCAACACGATCCCTCCCCACCCCAGTACTAAATGGGGAAAAAGGTTCAAGAGCTCTGCCTTCGACTTTCAGTATAGTGTGCTACTTGCTGTAAAGAAAAGCATTAAGAGCAGGGTGAAGTCTAAAGAAATTTCAGGAGATTTTAGATGCAAGGTGGTGATAGAATGTGAATTCAGCCATTCCACTGTAAAGAAAATAGTCTATCAGTAAAGAACATTTCAAGCCACAGCCAACATGTCCAGCTTTGGCCCAGGTTATGCTAAAAGAAGAGTTCAAACAACATAAAATACAATTAAATTCAGTCATAAATATCTCTGAGGAAACCGCTTTGGAATAAGCTAAAACATCATTTATTTTCTCTTTTGAACTTGAAAAATATTTTTGGATTAAAAAGAATTAACTGTTCTAAAGCAGGCTCATGCATTAAGATACGGTGGGGTGAAATGAACTAAAATGACTTTCCAAAAGACCTTTCAAACATCTCACAGTGAAAAGCAATAAGTTGGACAAAATTTACTCACACTGATTACTGGTGATGCTGGCTTCAAATACTGACTATTCAAGTTGTCTTTTGATTAGAACATTCATTTGTGTTGGTATATTTAGTTACATGAGTCAAAGTGTTGTATATAAAAACAGATTAGACATTAATCACTTTGCTAAAATATATCTAATTTATATACAAATATATTAAACCATATAGATTCAGTTTGGGTTTCTTTCAGTTGTAAAAAAAGCATTTGTGAAAACCCAGTGGGACAGTGATTTTTTTTTCTAGGTGAGAAAGAAGACTAAATATATTGGCTCTGGGCATGAAGCAAAATTTATGCGATGAAAGCAAGAATATAACAGATTTTGGAAAGAACTTTTGCTTAGCTGATAACCCCTTCCAAGAATCTGATTATATTGAATTTTAGACATTTCTTTAAAAAGAAAATCTATATTTATTGGGTTGTTCTAATCATATTTAAGGTGTTGTACATGTTTTAGATGTATATGTCATTATAAAAATATACACAAACCTTTCCAGAGTGCTGAGGGCACACTGGGCAGTATAAACAGCTAGCTGAGAGGAAGAGTTTCTCCTTTTCTCATCATACTTTTTAAGAAGTTTAAACTCAAATTACCTAGTTTAATTAATAAATAGGAGTCTGAATATTGCCAGTTAGTAAAAAATACAACATATTTTTGCTCAAAAAACTGTCTGTTCAGATAACATTCAGCTGTTTTATTGAAGAGGCGAAGTGATTCTTTTAAACAGTTTTGTCCCTAAAACACAAAGCTCATTCCAGATATGGCAAAGATATGCAAGCACTTTTTGTTACAGCAAAAACTATTTTGTAAACTGCAGTTATTTGAGCTGGGGTTTTTATTTCACCAATTAGTCTGTTAAAGAAATATCACATAAACTGAAATTAAGTCAAACCAAGCATTGAATAAAGTAAAGAGAGAGTAATCAGTGCTTGTCAAATGTTAACTTCCTTTCAAGAAAAAGTAGTGATCGCCTGTTCTTTTATCCCTCATCTCTCTCAGGCTCTCCTCTTGCTAATGGGAAGATGGATCTGCACAGCTCAGTAAAGCGGAAGTTGGCAGAGGAGAAGGGCTATGCCTTTGACAAGCGGCTCAGGTACAATGTCCGACAGAACGAGAGCAACTGTCGATTCAGAGACATTGTGGTCAGGAAGGAGGAGGGCTTTACGCATGTCCTGCTCTCCAGCCAAACCACAGACAACAACGCTTTAACTCCAGAGGTGAGAGAAAACCTGCTAATACTTTCTTGCTTTTCATTTGCCCTGTCTTTTTTAGCAGTATTATTTTGTGTTATGTTGGTAAATATTAATATTTAAAAGTCGAGGGAAGCTGTAAATTTATCACATTTACAATGTTGATGTAAATCATATTTTAGATTACATTAAGGTAATTTGTTATTCTAGCTCCATAGATAAGGAAAAAAATATTATATATACACACTCATACATATATATATATATATATATATACGTGCACACAGAAAAGATCAACAACACAGCCCCAGAAATGGGGCCACTAGCAGCCACCTCCTGTACATGGATGACATTAAGCTGTTTGCTAAGAGTGAGCGACACATTGACTCACAGATCCACACCACTGGATGGTGACAAAGAGAGGGAAGGTAATCCCCACAGAGGGGATTGTACTCAGTAGACAGAGGCCTAGTGAGCATCAGATCATCTTTGAAGATCAAACATCCAAGCTCCAAGAATGCATCAGGAAGATGGGCCCAAGGGATGAAGTGAATCTCTCAGTGAAAGCCTCAGACAATGGGAGATGGAAGACAAGGAATGGAAGGAACCATCATGGGAGGAAAACCTCCTGTGAGGGATGTAACAGCGACAGATGGGTGAAATGGCTGATTTGACCAGATCCTACCAATGGCAAGAGAGGGGAGGACTGAAAGACAGCACAGAGGCTGATCATGACGGCATCGGAGCTGGCTTTGAGCACCAGAGCTGGTGAAGGCTATGTCAAGATATTCCAGAAATAAGCCAGCATCCAACAGCAGGATGGGAAGAAACACCCACCCAGCCCAGGGGTATGAGGGGTGGGTTGGAGCCAGAGGGGGTCTGGTTTGGGGACCAGATGATTTTTTTCCCTGCTTTTTGCAGATGATGGGGATCTTCTCCCTCCTGCCAAGACCTTCAACATGCACTGGGGTGGTTGTCCCATTGTTGTTTGTTAAGAGAGAGTTGAGACAGAAGGCAAAGCTTTTGATTTACAAGTTGGTCTAAGTTCCTTCCTTCACCTATGCTCATGACATCTAGATCACGACAAAGAGAACAAGATCCAAAATAGAGGCGGCTGAAATTAGTTTTCTCTGCAGGGTGGCTGGGAATTCCCTTTAGTGTCTTTCCCTCTGAAATAAGTGGGTTAACCCAGGTCTTTCAAACACGGGTCATCCTGCTAACAATCAGCATTTCCCGTTGGCAAAAGAAGTTGGATAATGGGACATTAGAAGATTGAAAAAATGTTGCCTGAACTAATGAGTTTCAATTTCTGATGCACCATTTGAACAGTAGGGACAACATTTTGAGTCAACATGAAATCATGGATCAATTATGCCTTTTATCTGTGGTTCAGACTGCTGGCGGTGGTGTAATGGTGTAAGGCATATTTTCGTGGCATACTTTGGGCCCCTGAGTACCAATAAAGGATCATGTCAACATCGCAGCCTATCGGCGTATTATTGCTGACCATGTCCATCCATTTATGGCCACAGTGTGCCCATCTTCCAATGGCTGCTTCCAGCTGTGCACCATGTCATAATATGTGAATCGTCTCATACTGGTTTCTTGAACATAAAGATGAGTTTACTGAACTCAAATACCCTTCACAGTCTCCAGATCTTAATCTAATGGAGCACTTTTTGGATATAAAGTAACGGAAGATTCGCATCATGGATGTGCAGCAGACAAATCTGCAGCATCTGTGTCATGCTATCATGTCAACGTGCACCAAACCCTTAAAAGAACGTTTCCAGTACCTTGTAGCCATGAATGACTAAGGTAGTTCTGAAGGCAAAAGAGGGTCCAACCCTGTACTAGTAAGGTGTACAGGTACATTATCATTATTATTTTTAGGTCTAAGAAAGTGGCCGGTGAGTGTAAATACAGCTGAGAATCTGTGGTAAGACTTAAGAATGGCTGTTCAAAGACTATTTGTCAACCAGACCCTAATGTAATTTTCAAAGAATTTTTGTGAGCTATACCTGATAAGAGTTTCATCTCTAATTGGAGCAAAATGTGACATCTTGACTAATGTATATACACACACTCTTTAAGTTTTATAAGTTCTGCTCATTTTGAACAGCATGTATCCTTTTTTACACTTCAGAACTATTTGCTACTGTGACTTGGTCTGATAAAATCTGATAAACTACATTGAAGTTTGCGGTTTTCAAGATGAAATGGACAAGAGATAGAAATTGTTTTCGCAAGTCACTTCATATTAGCTTTTTAGGTGCCAGAATGAGGAAGAGTAGTCTTATGTGACATCTGCACAGTGAGATGGTTTCAGCTGCATGAAGCTGCCATTAGTTTACTTCTGGAAAAATGACTTCTCCCTCCTGCCAAAGCCAACTTTTAGAAGTGTACTAAGAGGGCTACAGTCCATTTAATCTAGTGTTCAGCCATCTGTTGTTACTGAGGCAAGAAGACACTTGAACAAGTGAAACTATCATGCTGCTGATTCAAAAAGGAAAGGAGCTTGTAATTGCCTTTTGAAAGAAGTGCAAACCCTAAAAAAGATTTCCGTTGTTTCCCTGATTTCTCGCTAGTGCTGCCCGTGCTGCACAACATTTAAGCTTTTCCAGAAAATATGTCATATTTGGACTACTCTAATTGCGCGCACACAATTTCTTTTTTTCAGTATAATTTTATACATATATATATATTAATTCCTAGAGTGCTGGAAAATCCTTTAAGGCACCAAAAGTTTTCTTGGCAAGCACTTAAAAAATGACACACAGTAGCAGGGTCTCCCTATTTTTAGAAGCACTTCTGATTAGGTCTGGTGTACCAGCTGTGTGCACTCTACAGGCATTTAGGATGCAAAATCTGCGCCAAGCAGCGTTCGCTGATATTTTCATAGTATTCACAATCACCTGCTGACGCCATGTCAGTTTAATTCTCTTCCCAAGTTTTAATGAAGTGGGAAATTAAACAGTACAACCTGTGTGCACAAGTTGCTCCCTGACTTGATGTTCCATTAACTCTTCAGAGTGTTTAGAACTTGCTTGAAGTTAAATTCTCTTTACAAAAAAAAAGCATTCATCCCAATAAACCGAATTGTCATTGAAGGTTACAGTATAAAAATGAGCAGCAACATGTGGAGAGGTTATATGTCAGGTAATGAGTCTTCCCAGCTGCTCCAGCCTTTGTAAACTAGCTGCCTGCAGGATTCCACCAATATTAGATTGGATGCTTATTTCCACTCAGCAGCAAGCTGGTCCTGCTACACTTCCAGTGGACCGATTATGCAGATTGTTTTTCCTGGTGCATGCTTAAAATATTTTTATTTTTTATTTTTTTGATTTTGGGAAACAAATAGTTGCTGTATCAAACTGAAAATGTTTAGACAAAAACTTGTAAAACTTCATCCTTTGTTCTTTATATTCTGTTTATTTTATAGCATTGCTTTAATGTCCAGATATGATAGAGTGGGGCATATTCATCCAAACAGGATTTTCTGCTACTCACATGTTACACTGAACCTCCTGTTCCTGCTTTTGATGCAGCATTGTGGGCAATGCAGACTGTACCTCACAAGCACTCAATTGTGTGACAGTAAGCCTATAAAATGTGGGCTTATCAAGCAGCCCTGATACATCCTTGTATGCCTGTAGGCCTTTGAAGCTGGAGAAAGAAGACGGCCTAGAAATGTTCTTGCTGAAATGCTGCTCCTCAACAAATCTGGAAAAATATCCAAGTTAAAAATTTAAAGCACTGCTTAATGGAAAAAAATATATTTCTAATGCTTTGAGTATTTTTTTTCCTTCACAAGACTGGTAACATTTTCAGAAATATGTTCTATACATATATAGTGTTTTAGAAATTACATTTCTTGTAGTTGCCTTAAAAAACATCTAATTTTTTTTGTACAATATGATGTTTTGCTTACAATCTGCAGAACAAAAAAATGGCTACCATGTACCACACAAAGTATTCGACGGAGACCTAAGAGAGCTTTTTCAGACAGGACATTGGTTTTTTGGGGGAAAATCCTTCTTAAGGAGATCCGATTGGCAAACTCACTTTCATCTCTGAAATGTCTTTTAAAATATACTGTATGTCTATATGCAGAATTTCCCTTGCATCCATATAAAGATATACATTTGTTGTGAATATTGTTATTTCCAAGATCTAACTTTAAATGCATGTTTTTTCTTGAGTAGTACATTGAATTTTATTAATACTAGTGTTTTTCTTTTTTGTTATAATGTAATGCTTTAACTTTTTTGTATTGTTGTTTGTTTAATCTTATTTTCTATAACAATGTTTTTGTAAAGGTGAGGTATTATTTGTTTATTAATGATCATTATTATTGTTATTTTGATAGTAATTATGAAGTTCTCATTCAATATTTATCTACTTTGATGAAGATTAATTGCAAAAAGGTACTTTGTTTGGAGACTCTGGTGACTTAATTGGCAATAAGGCATTAAACCATGTCATTGGTATGACCAATTAATTATTCCATGATAATGTGAACCCCACCACTTCTACCCCTCTAACAATACAGAGGCCACCATGGTAAAATATGGCTTCCGCAACATCCGCATCACCAATCTCGTCTAGTGATGATGAGGTTTGTTTACATAGATAGTTTTATAAATACTATTTTGTTAGTCTGTGTAGGATACAGATTTTAAATAGGCCTAACTTGCCACAGTCACATTCAAGCATAATGGTGATCCCTACAGTCACTTGTTTGTAAACGCTGCGCTGCCATTGCACAAAGATGTCTGCCTCCATACATACGAGAACCACTGCTGTGTAATTTTAAAATGTCCATTTCTAAGATGACGCAATCATAAAGATTGAGACTTTTGATAAATAAAATACAGTTGTGTTTGAGAGTTTACATAACCTCCCATGATAGAAAATTATAGATTTACACTAGTAATTTAAATAAGACAAAACTGCAAACAGTAATGATAAATAAAATAAAAAAATACTAAACAATAATGAAGTACAATTTTATATTGATTTTACATTTCTATTAAAAAAATAATTCAAAAAAATAAACTGTCCCAGACTGATTAAAGTTGGTTGTAAATGAACAGTTAGCCAACGTACCAGTCAACAGGTGGTGAAGGCTTACTGGACATTTCCTTCCCCTTACACCATGGATGTTTGTCTTATTTTGTTATAATGTTAAACTGGATACATGCACTGCAACAAAATCTTATCTGCAGCGCTGCTGTAGAGTCATTAGGGCTAAATGCTTAGTGTGAGTCTATGAAAGTCCTTAAGCCACGGGAAGTATTTCCAATCTTTGATATTTTATCTATTCACACTGAAAAGCTCTTCAGTTGCTTTGGCAGTGGTTGTTGCCAATTTGGCTATTTGCTGCATCTCCCCATTGTGGTCGTAAAAGCTCACTGTTGGGGGTTTGGTTCTAATTTCCTGGTTATTATGACTTTTTCTTAGGAGTTTAACATATTTAACAGATTTTAAGTTATTCTGCAGTTTCTCACATCAACCTAAAATGATTCTTGATTTACTAAGTTCTTTCAGTAAAAGAGCTGAATATAGAGATTTTAATTTGAGTGTCTGAAGCAGGATAAAGGGGATGATTTCATGGACATAATCATCCCTGAGTCTTCACTTTCAGGAAGCTACTGTTCATAGTTGCTGTGTCGATACCATATTTGTTTGTTTCCAACCCCCCTCAAGATGTCTCCTGGCTGCACTTGAATGTCACTTCGACAGCCCTCTTCTGTCTTTCACACAGAGCTGATCTAGCATCTGTTCATATTTGCTTCTTGTTTGTGAGCAGGGTTTCAATTTGTCTCGCTAAAATGTCTTCATCTGTTATAAAACACAGGAACACAGATGTTTTTCTGTCACTACAGCAGAATTACATTTAATCAGATTAATTTCCTTGAAAGTCATGTTATTGTTGAACATAAAGCCTGTTCTCTAACCTGAACTGTTTAAAGAACCAGCATCTACAATTGTCATGTCTCTTTGTGTCCATAAAGACACAGATCTTTATAATGTCCGTAAACCGGCTTACATCCTTATATTTGAAAATTTAAGTTCAGACTGAGGTCACAGTCAGTTAAACAGGACAGATTATATGCTTGATGAGACGTAGAGAATTAAGTCCACTTTAAGGTTGGATGATTAATATAGGTCAAGGGTGATAATCTGGTTAAAACCTAGTGTGTGCTTATTGACTGTTGAGTGTGATGGGGGTGGGGGGTGCGGTTTAAAGTCCACTCTGGTCTTCATCGCATGAGTCAACAGTCAAAAATGCTAAACTAATACTTCTGTTCTTGTTTAAAATTATAAATGGCTCTTACTTTTTAGCTGCAAACTAAAAAACTAAAGATTCATTTTTTTTTCTAACAATGTAAATTTGTTTTTGTTATGTAAGGATGTTTGCTTAAACCACAGTACAGAATAAATAAATTCTGTAGCATATATGGTCAAGTCAGCAGCTGCTAGTAGCAGGGCTGTCAAAAATATAAGATGCTGAGCAAGTTTGCCTGCAAATATTTTACTGTTCTCAGAGTACGATAAGATTCAGATCTTAAAGTGATGTCTCCCCAAGTCCAACACCTTAGAAAAATGTACCAAAGCAGAAATTACATTCAGACCCTAAAATCTGGACTTCTAATTTCATTACAGCTAAAATTTCTTAAGTAAATGGGACAAACTTATGCTGATGTTATTCTTATACAGTGCCCTGGAAAAGTTTTCAAACCCCTCAAACTGTTGTACGTTTTGTCACGTTAGTCACATTTTTAGGGGATTTTATTAGGATTTTGTTTAAGAGAAAGAAAGAAAGTAAGATATGAGACATGGAATGAGAAATCAATATGCTCTATTTTATTTACTGTATATATATATTTAAATTCCTTATTTTTTCTCTTTATACTTCAAAGACGGTCAGATTGAATGGAGATTGTTCATGAACATATTTTTTGCAGTGAGATAAGGTCCATTGAACATGAAAAAAGAAAGTTTGTGTTGTCTGAGCAGAGCCAATTTCATTGACATGTTTTGCATGTTTTTCTTTTGGGGGGGGTTGTCCCTCTCCTAAATGCTTTGTGCAACTGCAGTAGGAAGCAAAGTGTTTACAGCTTTGCACTTGTGGCATATTCTTTTAAATCTTTGAATTATACATTGGATGCTGCTTCATCAGATGTTCAAAAAAATCTAAATATGCAAAATTATTTTTATCTCTTAAATAAAATCCTAATAAAATAAGCTTTTGTTTGTGGTTGTCGGAGTAAAAAAACTTAAAAAAAGAAAGTTCAGTTTGTATGAATGCTCTTGAAAGGTGCTTGAAAGTTTCCCACTGAATCACGTGGAGATGATGCATCATTTCATTCTTTAGACGCTACAGCGAGCTGACTTGACATGATGACTAACGTTGAGATGATGTAAACTGGTTAGAAATGTTTTCCTACTTAGAGCAGCACTGTGGAACATCAACAGGCCACTTATCACTGTGACTTTTGTAGGAGTCTTTGTCCTCTGGCTGCATAGATGGGTAACCACTGCTAGGACCAAGTTCTGATTGGGTTTAGGGGGTTCTTTAATATAGTCTATCAAACAAACCGTTTCTGTTAAATGTAAGATTTACTTTGTGTTTCAAAAAGGAAATTAATTTACTTCTGGTTCACACAAGAAATTCTGACCTTTTACCTTTGTTATCCTCCTGTTGTTTTTTACTCATTTAAGTAAACCTAAATGATGATGGCATCTGGCTGCTAACAGCTTGGGAAGATTATAGACCGTCAATGTTGTGACGTTAAAACTTGATGCCTCATTTGTCTGGTTCCTTAAATGTTAAATTTAGACCACTACTTTAACAGTGCTTTACTTACACCAGGCAAAAATTCAAATCTTTCCATCTTTCTCTGTAGATCATGAAGGAAGTCTGTAGAGCTTTGGGGAATGCAGCTGCTGATGACAGTAAGTTGTTACTCCTCAGCTCTGTGGGCACAGTTTTCTGTAGTGGCCTGGAACCCTCATACCTCATAGGACGTTTGTCCACCGACCGCAGGAAAGAGAGCAGCCGAATTGCAGAATCTGTAAGGTAAGATGGATCCTCTATAGTGTTTGACATTCTTCAATCCAGAGCACAATTTCCACTCATCTCCCTGGTACCCCTTTAGGGACTTTGTGTTGGCATTTATCCACTTCAAGAAACCTATTGTGGTGGCAATAAACGGACCTGCTTTGGGTTTGGGGGCATCCATTCTGCCTCTCTGTGATGTTGTGTGGGCGAGCGAGAGAGCATGGTTTCAAACACCATGTGCAGCGCTCCACCTCACCCCCTCTGGATGCTCCTCTTACACCTACCCACAGATTCTGGGTGTCGCTTTGGTGAGTCTCAACCTTTGTTAAATCCCTCTTATCTAAATAAATCCTGCAAATAGCTGATTTTCATTACCAACTAATGTAAGGATCACATGACACGCCTGCTCTATCTGCAGGCCAATGAGATGCTGTTTTGTGGGAGGAAACTTACAGCACAGGAAGCATGTAGTCGGGGTCTGGTTTCACAGGTTTTCTGGCCAACCACATTTAACCAAGAGGTGATGCTGCGCGTGAAGGAAATGGCATCATGCAATGCTGTAGTAGGTCTAGATCTATAGAACATTTTGGTCTAATCAGTTTATGACTTATAAACACAATAAACAAAAAAAATGCTTTACTTTCTTCCCCATATAAGGTTTTAGAAGAATCGAAATGCTTGGTGAGGAGCATCCTCATCCCAGTTCTGGAAGAAGTGAACGAGAAAGAGTGTCAGATGCTAAAGCAGCTGTGGTGTTCAACCAAAGGACTGGAGGCGCTCTTCAGTTATGTGCACAGTAAGACCAGCGAAAAGTAACCATCCAGTGTCTGAAGGATGAATACCATCTATGCTGGTCTGATGCTTCCTGGGTAGCGACATCCAAGATGAAGATGCTGTGACTTACATCTTTATTCTCTGGCTTTTGCTCCATCCATCACAGAAGACCTTATGGACTTTTGTCTACTTGTGTCTCTAGAAACAAAAATAAACCCCTCAACATTAGTTTCTTTGTATCAGAGCTTTTTATTTTTATTGGACCCACTGTGTAATAATTTCCATGTCCTTTATGTAGCTGAAGCAGTAGGGGGCAGCTGTGCGTCACTTAAAACCAGATGGACTGCCATCAGAAATCTCACTAAATGTAATAAGAGTTATAGATATTATTAATATATTCATATATTTATTTCAGGTTTTTTATGTATGTATAAGAGATACATTTTTGTGATTTGTTTTGTTTATTTGGTTGACAGGCAAACTAAAGTTTGATTAAGTGTTCTGTTTGGTTCTTGGCATGCACTTTAATATTATCATCCATATATAAACTGATATCTGCTGCTTTAGCAAAAAAGTCAGTGATTGTTCAAGACAAAAGCTCAACAACTGTCACAGTTTAGCAGAAAATGAATAAATGACGGCCTTATCAATAGCAGAACTGGTAACAAGTATATTAAAATTTTAAGCCATAGATCATTTATATCCCTGAGAGATTTATATTTGAAGATATTTTCATTTAACCAATATTTTTCTTTCCTAATTGTTAATCAGGCATCTTTGGAAATATTATAAAACCATTTATTTTTTAAGAGAATAAAATGAAGAAAATTAAACCCCAATGCCCCTTAGTGGGGACATTGACGTGTAGAAGCAGCAAAGTAGCAGGCAAACTTGAAACATGTTGATTCAACAAAAGATTTTTAAGTACATTTTTTTTTTAATTGGCATACTTTAAATTTATTTGGACCATTTGCAATCAGCAACCAAAAATCTTCATGTAATCCGAGGCATTTAAATTCCTCTCTTAACCAGTGAACAGCTTTTTCCTTGTTTACACTCATATTTTGATATGCTTCAAGCTTTGAACATTGTAAGGTTTGCTTCCTTCCCATCACCCTAATCTTTTGCTCCCTCCAGAAGTTTCCTTAAAGATTAATTAAGATTGATAATGCAGTTAAAATTTAAGACAATTAGCGTGCAATATGTTGGTTATTTGAAAGATGTAGATAGGATGCTTGCAATCTTTAATTGTATAACACTCAATACTTGTACATTTTAGATGAATAAGGAAGAAAAAGAAAACACTTTGTCTTAAAATGTCAAAGTGTCAAAATTTGTGTCACTTGAGCCATGTTTCCATTAGCATGTTTTCATTGAGCATTTTATTGAATATATTTTCCAGAGTGTATTGTATTAAAAGATCTATTTTGTTTTTGCAAAGTGTACATGTGTGTAAGTCTCTGTAAACTGTTTAGGAAGAGATGTTAATAATTTTACAGTGAAGACTTACTTGCATGTAATATATGGTATTGTGTTTCAGGGTATGTTTTTGTAGCATTGTAATTATTTTTCTATTTATTTTAGATAACAGTTAAGGTGGTGATGTGTCATGTGGCTTCTCTTTGCTTTCAATAGCGCTTTGACACTTTTCATCACTCTTAATCTAAAGTAGATCCCATAGGTGATCTGTGGATAAATTAAAAATAAAACCTGATTTAAAAAATATTTTTGTTAGATTAATTTATTATAAATCGTTAGAGGCATGTCAAATATTTATTTTTTTTTTGTGTGTGTTTATGGGATTTATGGATATGAACAAGTAGATAAAATGGGATTTGATGGATTTTAAACTTGAGAATGTGTTGCTATTTAATGACTTTGTGCTGATTTAATTTGTGCTTATGGATTGAATGGAGTAATGAAAACTTTCATAAGGCTTTTTTTGTTTTACAAAGTAAAGATAAATTTACCAAATGAAATATTTTAAATATCATAAGTTTAAGCCAAATGAGAAATAGTTCAGAATGGATACATTTTGATATATTTTGTTTAAAAAAAATATGTCCTGAGAGCTTTTAATCATTTTAGAGTCAGTAAATGTTCCAGCATTTTCTATGAGTATAAATATCAGATAACAGCCTTGAGATTAAGCAAGCAGGACCCTCATGCTGTGACTACTGTGAAGTGAATGTTAATTGGTTTGTTCTGGTGACGTGCACCCACACTTATTCTCTCAAATTGTTTTTTTTCTCTTATTTATTTCTGTATTTATCTTGTTTTTTTTAAATGTATCTAAATATGTCCATTTAGATGCATGTTTCTTTTTTTAAATAAAATTAAAGTTCTTAATATTTTTTATCATATGCCTCAATTGGTTGGACATTTAGCTGTTTTACTTTTTAACTTAGACCTGTAACTGATCATAAATGAGTATATTCAGAGCTCGTCTGAAATTTTTTTTTACATGTTTGTATGGGTTCTTTATTTATATAATTCTCCTGGTTGTCTAAAGGGATCCTTCAAATGCTTGAAGGACTCCCTCATACGTTGTAATGGTTCAGAGGGTTTTTTTTTAAATTCAGAATCCTTGCTTCTTAACATGCCAAACAAGGCCTTTCAAGCAGCTTTTGTTACATTTTGTTTCACATTTTGTTAGTGCATTACTGCCATTTTCAGTAGTTTAGTTCTGCACAGGTTAACCACAAGAACAATCCTTTTAGGGGAGAAATGCAAGTATTGGGTCTCTTTCTCTCTCCGTGGGACCAAAAATAACGAAACTGGCTTTTAAAGTTTCTTTATCAATCTAATCAATATTGGTATTTTACATTTTATTTTAATGATTTTCCTTTTTGCACCACCTTTGTTTTCACAACATGAAGCGTTAACAGAATATTGTTTGAATGCAGATAGTCATTTTAGTGGTACAAGTGAGGCCTTTCCAATTCTATTTGTTTCTGCACATTTAGGCTGTTTTCAATTATGATTTGAATCTCAATATTAAAAATGTTAGATAATTCACATTTGTTTCTCTTTTGATAAGAACAATTTTAGCTTCAGTTTTAATTTCATAATAAATATGAACGCAAATGATTTTATTTTACTAAAAAAGCAGATTTAATACATTTTTTTCAACTTGGCCAAATTTCTAGATTAAAAAAATATGAAAGAGGTACCTCTTTTTTTGCTAAGAATATTAAAGAGACAAAGAAAATTAAAAAGTGGACAAAAATGGAGTAAATGTCATCCCTATCTATAGACAAGGCTACATTGAAAACCCTTTTATAGGATATTTGGATCTAAAGAGGTTCTTTCTGAAAATCAAATTAAGCATCTTTATTCATTTCAATACATTATGTAGTTTACTTTTATTCAAGTTAGAAATAATCACTGGATATACATTTTGGGTTAGAAAAAATAAAAATAGTTCTGTGGGCAATGAGTACTTTTAATTTCTCAAATTAGAATGTAAAAAGTTTTTACACATTTTGTGTAATGCCTCTGTCATTCTCCCTTTATTTATCATTCATGTACAGAAATACTAAATATTTTACCTCCACTAATTTAGTGAACATCTCACTCTCAATATAAGGATGGGCAACCCATTTTTTTCTTACTGCTGACCCTAGCCTCAGGACTATGGAAGCCCCTCAGGAAGGGCTTAAATAATGCAGAGATCTGGAGCTATGATATTTATTTATTTGTTTATTTCTCATTGAGTTTAAGAGACTTTCGTCAACATTAGAGGCCAGAATAAACATGATTAGATAGTCTTTTTTTGATTAAACCCAGGTCCAGTTACAGAAGATACACCATGTTGGTTACTTCTGAGCAAAGCTGAACTAAGCAGGGCGGAGGGGTAAAGGTTCAGTGGAATGCGATCCCCTACAACATAGCCCAGTGTGGTAACTTTAATGTGAGTTTAGATTGTAACACCTAGTCTTAACCCTTCTGTTTTAACATTTGGATTATTTTTTTATGAAATGACAAATATAATCAGCATTTGATGTCATCCATGCTTGTATTAGTCTCAGTCAATGTCAGAGATTTATCAAAACTGCCAATAACAAAGGATTACAAAAATCCTGAACTGCCTTAACATGTTTTTCTGATGTATAAACAAGCTCTTCATTAAGATTAGTTTTCCTTGTAATTATAAGTTTGTCTCAATCAAAGGACATCCCTCAATTTGTTGTTGTTAAGGAAGTTAAAGTGTTCACAGATTAGTGTCTACATTACATTATTTTTTTAACCAAAAACTTTCTTTCAGATATGTTCAACTAAACGTATTTTATATCTTCTGAATAATATCCATAACTCAGGGCAAGATTTAAAATAGTTTTAAAAGTTCCATCTGTTTTATGTCCGTTTATGCCAGCTCAATGTATCAATGATATGAAAAAAAGTTGCAAGAACCAAGCACATCGTTTTCTTGAATGTATGCAATTAATGTCTTTTTAAAGTGTATCTTTTTATATTAGGCTTTTGGGTGGTTAGCTTTACTCGATAAACATCACAAAACACTGTTTTACCATAACAGCTTGGACGGAAAGAAATGGAATTGATATAAATTTGAGTTCTTTTCACTTTTTATTAAAAGAAATCCAGTTTCAAAATATTTCCAATTGAACTACATGTTAAACAATAAACATCTTTTTGAAGACAGGGCAGACAGTGATTGTTGAAAACAAGAACTGTGAATGAAACTCTGAAGGCAGTTAACATAAAAGGTGAAAATAAAGATCGGAGTCAAAAATGGTAGTAATCGAAAAAGCTATATATATTTATATTTTCTAATCATTCAATGATATTTTTTGTAACACTGCATCCCTTAGAGCAGTTTCCAATATTTGCAAAAACTAAGAGCATAGGAACACAGTTTTACATCAGAGGATGACAAAATCATCCATCAGTGATATAAACAACACTACAGCTTTACAAAGAAACACTGTCACAAGTGTTCCTCTGCGATGACAGACAAGTACTTATGGGATTCTTGTTTTTAGTTTCATATCCAGTTTTATGTTCCACTGTGTTTGCTTCCTTTAAAGCCGCTCCTTGGGTCCTTCCTTTATCCTCTTTTTCATTTCTTCTGCATGTTTCTTACTGCGCTCCCGTTTTTCAAGTCTCTATGAAATGGAAAGAAGACACACAAGAAAATTACCAACAGAATAAAGTGAAGGCTTAATACTTTTGACATCCTGGTTCATAATTAGCAAAAAAAAAAAAAAAAAAAGAAAAAAAAAACGAACTGACGGACCTCTTTCTTCAGACAATGACGCATAGCACGGTCCATGTCATTACACGTGCCAAAAAACTTCATGACGTTGTGCTGATGGGGGCATTAAAAGAGTTTAGTTTGGATGCAAGAATCACAGAGACTACATAAGCTAGAGAGTCATTTACCTCTTTGTGGCACTGCCTCAGGAGGCTTATGAGTTCATTGCACTCATCTGTGTGCAGGTGGGGTGAAAGGTCAGGGTGCATTATGAGTTAAGGAACCACTGCAGCCGTGCTGAAACCGACAAACAACAGTAGCACTAAGGGTAAGAACATACATCTGAACAACATCTGCATGTCTACAAAACGTTCAGAGTTAACAGTCTGCAAATGCATGGATGGATGGATGGATGGATGGATGGATGGATGGATGCATGGATCTCCCGTCACTGTTTTTGGCATTGCTTTAGGAACTGTGCTCTTCGAGGTCTTCTAAAGGATACTAATGCCTCCCCATCC
>JAUZNJ010016457.1:0-17460 GCA_034780135.1 Jordanella pulchra
TTTCTTTCTTTCTTTCTTTCTTTCTTTCTTTCTTTCTTTCTTTCTTTCTTTCTTTCTTTCTTTCTTTCTTTCTATCTCTGTAACAATAGTAAAAGCAATTCATTTTTTGTAACACGATGCTTAATACATACATCATGTTTTATGTTTAACTTTTTATTCTAGCTAAATCACAAATGAATTATTTTTTTCAGCCCAGAATCACCCAAAGCTTTATATTGGGTTCACTTGAGTGTTGAAATCATGTAAATTTAATCAGAGCTTGTCACATTGTTTGATTCATTTGATGATAGTCCAGAAAAACAAAAACAAAAAAACAGCCTTAGATCCTAATGTTCCCTGTTTTTGTCTGTAATACCATGTCTGCTGTGTGTGGAGACACCTGTGAGTATATCTTCAGGTTATCAGTTTCACCCAGCCTGCCTTAGAAAGGAAACATCCCAGCAGCTTTTTACTCTCACATAGTCAGACTGCAGCAGGAGACACCCTTCACACGGCTGTGATCTTCAGCATGTCAGCAGGGTCTGTGCGTTTGTGCTTTATGAGTATGCTGGTGGGATAGAATAAAGTGCAGCACTGTTTGAGCAGTCAGGATAGCTCTGTTTTCTGCTTTAAATGAGCAGAAAACAAAACTTCTCCTCGCTAAGAACCTTTAGGGGCCTCTTTTTTAGTCCAAGGTTGATTTAAACAACACACTCTATTTAAAGTCCCGACTCAAGGTAATCATGTTTTATGGCGAAACCACCATCATTATGTCTGTCTGGCCGCCTGCTGATCCTATGAAGTGAGCCGCTCCTGCAGGTTTCACTTAAGATGTGCATTGATTTGTGCTCTGAAGCACTCAGGCATGCACACGTAGCTCGTTAACCGTCTCTATGCAGCGCAGAGACAAAAAGGGACTCTGAAGTAGACCTGCTTTGATCACTGCAGCGACTGCAGAGTGCTGAAATAATGAAATTGTAATAACAGAGTATCTTGACTGATGCACAGACGTGTTCGTTCAGGCATAAAGATTGAAAGACATTTTTTTTTTTAGGAGAGAAAGGGTCCTAACAAGACAAATCACACAAAGGAAGCTATATCAAGCAAGTAAAATAGTTTCACAAATTTTACTTTCCGTATTTTTCCTGGATGTTTTGTGGAACAATATATCTGCACAGTGGAAAGTAAGTTAGAAAAGACAATGGACAACATTAGTTGAGCACACCATGCCTTGCAATAGTCTTCAAATCTCTTTTCATTATAAAAACCAAAGTAAATGTATTTCATCTGGCCAAAAGTGCAAGGAAAATAAGCATGGTTTTTACAAATTTAAAAAAACGAAACTCCGAAAAGTGCGGCCAGAAGTATTGCGAAGGAGAAAGCATCTTTGGGGAAGAATTCAGTTTACAGATGAGGGGAAAATGTAACTTTCAGGGCTAAAGCTGCCTTTATCTTGCTTCATGGGGTGGCTCTTCTTTAGCTGGTAATAGTATGAAGATAGACAGAGTTGAAAATACAAAAGAAATGTGCAAACCCTTTAGCAGGCCTGTAGTGGAACGGTTTAAATTCAGATCAATGCATATGTCTTAGAATTGTCCAATTTTCACAGGTGCTTATTTTCTAATTCAACTGATCTTGAGGTATTTAGCCAAAAAAGGGTCAAAATTAAAGTGTACAGATCTGCAAAGCTGGCAAAGGCATGCAATCAATAAACACTGAATTGAATGATTGATGTGACAAAGTCAAAAGTTAAAGGGGTCTAACTAGATAGTGCAAGATAGTGCTACTTAACGCAGAGGTATTCTGAGTATTCTGACAATTCCAAATGATTAAACTCTGTTTTAAAATTTTGTTAATTTTAACAGGAGTTTGACGATGAGGAAGGAACTCCACCCAACAGCTTTCAAATGACCTCTGACATCTTCCACGTGATGCAGAAGTAACCCTTTCTGTTTCTGTGAAGGCTGCATGTTTCATTGCCATCACAACCCAAGCAAGAACGTGACACTACCTCCAAAACGTGTGCAACTTGTAGAAAAGAGGGATTTAATGGTTGCAGAGGCCATTAGTCATACATATAGGCGCACATGCAGGAATTGCATTTAGTCTTTAGAATGATTCAGGTCATGTTTAATAGGCGCACATGCAGGAATTGCATTTAGACTTTAGAATGATTCAGGTCGTGTT
The DNA here is from genome assembly GCA_034780135.1 of Jordanella pulchra. Taxonomy (NCBI): domain Eukaryota; kingdom Metazoa; phylum Chordata; class Actinopteri; order Cyprinodontiformes; family Cyprinodontidae; genus Jordanella; species Jordanella pulchra. Next base: position 2,167 of record JAUZNJ010016457.1, read on the forward strand.
TAATCTTGGCTCTTGGTCTGAGGGAGAGCCTTGTGGGGTCGTTCTGGTCCTGCGAGTCTGCCTCCTATAGCAGGAACAGATGTTTTAGTTTGTATGTGCAGACGTGAACCTAAAGCTAAGGCTGTGGTTCACTGAAATTATCATATGGAAAATATACACAGTGGGCAGAGCAAGGCAGCTGGAACTTCAGGGACATCTGATACCACTTTGAAATCAGTCCAGTGCACAACCAAAGGAAGATGTATGCGTGTTGATTAAAAATCAGGGGTTAGGGTGCAGAATTTCACATCGGTATTGTATCCCAGTGACCTTTCCTTCATGATAATCAGTCCAACCAACAGACTAAACAAAAAAGAAAAAAAAAACCCTCACATTTTGAATGCGGTTAAGAACCCATTGTCTATTCTCAAGCTAAACAAACTTCTTGCCAGCATTTTTATCTGGAGGAAACCTGCAGCATCCAACAATGATTGCATTTCTCCAGACTTCCACATAATGCAAACAATTCTCATATTCTTCAGTGCTATTAAAACATGTACGCTAGCCTTTAGAGATTCTATGTGTTAAGAATGAACTTTATTTTTAGTGAAAGGATTGTTATTCTTCACAAAAATCAATAAGTGGCAAACATTAAAAAAGCTTTTTGTATCTCCTTAAATCCAACCAACGATAATTGTTACCAGTCATTTTGTCTTTTATCTCTGGAAGCTTTAAATGATTGTTTTATGACTGTTGGAAGCAAATGTAAGAATTTAAATAAAAGAATAGATTCTCTTTGTTAAATAGCACTAGTTCCATGTAACTAGTGTAGTTGGTCACATTACCTCTTTACTTGCAACCTGTACGTCTCAAACTGCTACACAAGAAAGTAAGAGAACTATCTCCATTAACAAATATATGTAATACCTATTTGGTACATTCATTGTTTAAAGGGTCCACTACTGATGTATAACTAGGGTGTTATGTCTGACTGCATATTTAGCTCATTAGAACAGAAAAAGTATGGAAAACAGGAGAGAAATACATCTATTATACATTCAAAATTTAATCCAATCTGAAAAGTGTTTCATAATTGCACATTTTAAATAAAATTATCAAAGAGGAATTGTAAATTGTACTTATCAATCCATTATGAAATACAGCATTTTGAAAATGTTCTTTCCAATTCCATTTCTAAATGAAGATTTTATCAAATCTTTTATGAATCTGATTATAAATACCTTTCCATATCAAACATTCCCTCTCTATCTCTTTTCTATTTTTCGAAACCCAACAGCTATTTAACAGTTTAGCTTTCATTTATTTATACTTTAGTTTCATCCTATTAAAAGCTTAACTGCAGCTTATAAACAGTTTGGCTACACCTTGGTTTTAAGTGTCTGTTTTTTATTCTTCTGTTGAGGTTTTTATTATGTACTGTGACTTGAGTTGTGATTTATTGCCTGTAATCTCTGCACCACTTTGCCACTATGGGTGTTTAAAGTGATTTATAAACAAAGTCTGTATGGTATGGTTTGGGAAGTTTTTTTTTCAGATTTATGTTCCATTTGCAGAAACCACAGGAAAACAACTGTAGCTTAAAGCCACTTTGAAAAATGTGAAATCTGTCTCTTTGGAAATAAAACATAAATAACTAGGTCAAAACATCAGCAAATCCATTTTATGGTCCTGCTTAACTTTTGCATGTTAATGGAAAAAGTTACTCATCAATCCCAGAGCAACAAAGCAAACACCTAAGACTTGGTTTAGATGGCCAAGTTAACATGCATGTTTTTCATGGTGGGAGGTAGCAGCGAAATTTGACAAAAACTTCAACAACCAAAAGAAGAGCATGCGAGAGAAAACAGTTAACAACTGCAACCTACTTAAACCTACACTTTGAGTTGGACGGGTTTCACCAGAACAATCTACAAAAGCAAACATTTCTTTATTTATTTGAAAATATGATGGTTTTAAGACAGTAAAGTAGTGAAGTATATCAGGGTTTACAAGCGTCTTTCCATGCATTTCTTTCAGAATAACATGGATTGAACACCTTAATCAACAAAACTCTTTTAAGTTTTTACTTTTCACAGATTTTTCATTAAGACATTAAAGTTTTCTTTACATTCCTTCTTCAGACTCTGTGCTCCCTGGAACAGACTGTACACGATTCATGCTGTCCAGGCCGAGACAGTGTCCAGAGGAAGCACAATATCCTGTTCCTGCAAAAGCTGTAATGTCACACTGAAGCTTAAACTGGCCCCATGGCTGGAGTGCTGCTGAAACCAAAACCTCTGGCCCCTCTGAGATATATAAAGTGTGGGTCTGTGTGCCCTTCAAGCTGGATCCCTCTTTCAGCATCAGAAAAAAAGTTGGCTCTATTGGGGTTAAGAGCACCAGAGGATATGGTTCTCATTTTAGCAGCGATCTTCCTCCCAGTGGCTCATACTCTGTCATGGAAGCAGCATTTTCTCCAGCAGTTGTGATATGCACTAAGTCAGGTTTCTGTCATGTTTATCCACAGGAATACATTTTTGTCATGAGATCGCTACAGTATGTCCTAAATTAACCCCTTTGCTTTGGAACCATTGTTAAATGATTTATGTGACGTGACAAATTAAATCATAAAGAGGGAGACATAAATCTAATAAATCCATAAATCTAGATGATTCCAAATAACTATAAATGTGGTTATTCAGAACCCCTCTCAAACAGTCTCTGTTGTGGAATGTTCTTGTAAATAAAACAATAAGCCAAGTAGATATTTTCTTCACTGATACATGACTGATGCTCTTGCTTGGAAGAAAAATCTGCATAACTCCCTCAGCGTCGGCCTTTATCCACCCTGTCTTTACTAAAGAAAAACATCCCCACAGCATCATGCCGCCACCACTGGCTTATCTTCTACAACCTAACCCTGATTTAAATGCCTCTACAACTTTCACTGACCAGCAGCCAAGTTTCATTGTTTTTATATTTTATTCAATGCTTCCCTAACAAAGCTGAGCCTTTCACAGCATTCTGCCGGTCGTTTTCGTTTGATAACTATAGGTGACTTCCTAACGTTGTATGTCGGGGTACCAGAAAAATCTACCTGCTTGTGTTTGTACAGAGAGCTATTTGGACTCCTTTACTAGTCGTTTTTTAAATAAATCAAACATTATCATATTTTTTTCCTATTCAGAGATATACCTAGCAGCATTTAAATGCTCAGTTGGATCTTATCAAGCTTTGCACTGGCTCACTGCCATGTAAACTGTTGCAAATGTAGCTTTATTTGATAAGCTGAGTCTGATTTCAGTGGGACTCCTTTAAAATGGCTGAACTAGAACTCCACCTGACAGCAGACACGCACACCTGTGAGGAGTCGGTGGGAGGTCCACCTGTGTGTGTCCCTGCAGGAGCAGCAAGATTAACGGCTGATGAGCCCTCCTCCTCTTCCTCCTCCTCCTCCTGCCACCGTCACTCGTTCCCCTGGAAGCAGACACACAAACCAGTCCGCTTTGCGTCCGCTGCAGGGTTCAGAACCGCATCCAGAGGAATGTTTGGTAAAATCCACCGTCCGGTGTGCATTTTAAATAGGAAAATCGTGTTTTAGGACAATGACTGCTCCTCTCTGAGCTAGATAAAGGATTTCCAGACATGTCCAACCAACAGCGGCTCATCCAGCTCTCCGGAGCTTCGCTCGCAGTGGTCTTCAGTCCGGACGAGGAGAGTTTACGCGCCGTCGAAGGGAAACCCAACCCCAGCGCTCCGAGTGGCCAGGAGATCTTTGCTGATTTTAAAGCCCAAAACTCGCGTAGTTTCTGGAATAAGAGACTCGTTAAGGCTTTTGCTGAGGTGTACTTCCAGGGATGGATGGAAAACTTGGTGCTTTTCATTCATGGGAACGCAAACAACTTGGAGGTGCTGAGGGAAGCGTGGATGCGCAGGGCTCTGAGGTCACCAAAGGGATTCATTATTAAAGCTGTTGGTATGTAATCCTTCTCCGATAGTGCTATAAAATGATCTCCTAGGTGCATTTTCAAATCCATAAAGTTGAATCACAAAGAAAGTCATGCACGACAACAAGGTTTGAATTTTATGATGTCTAACTCCCATTTGTATTTGTTTATAACAATGGGGAAAAGGTGTGTGAAAGCTATAAACACAGACTAACACATAAGTATCAGTTTATCCTCTGCAGTTTTATTTGACTACCAAGAAAGTCCATTAAATTTAATTGGCAAAAATGCATATTTTTTTTACAATTAAAGTGTGGTTTTCTGTTTGGAGCATAAAATAAAACATGTCTACATGATGGCTTGCATTCATTGCCTGCTGAGAGACTTTCACAGCCTCACAAGCTTAAGTACAGAGATTATGTTTTATAGTGTAAACAAAACATAACTAAATGTAAAATGCAACCTAAATGCCTTTATTCAAGCAAATGTCTACTGCTGTTACCATCGCAAAACACTTTATTAGTGGCAGTTAGAAACAGGTCATTTTACCACAAAGTACAGTTAAAAACAAGTTTTGTTTTATTTTTGTATTCTTCTTCTATTAATCAGACCACTTTCTTTCCTTTTCTGCTGTATGTTTGGTGTATGTTACCTTTCATGCTGAGGTTATTAATGTACCTGCCGGTGTGGTTAAGCATCTATGGATGCAAAAACCTGAGCTAGATGTGGATGTCCACAGTGAAGAATCATGTCACAGGAGCTATCTGACGAGCAGACTGAATGGCAGACTGGGAGGTCTGAATAAATCTTATAGCAGACATGCTGGTCTTCAGCTTGGTGAGTGTACTTTCAGAGTTGCTTAATAAGAGGTAAAAGTGGTGCTGCTTTAGTTTCCATATCATGCCTGCTTCTTGAAACTCTCCTATAAGGGAGGAAAAGCATGGGGTGCTTATATTAGTGTGCAGCAAGAAGTGGGGGAGGGGCAGAACTGTGACACAACAGGAGAAAAAATCTATCATTCCTGTATAAATGTATGCATGTATGACAGTTTTGCTTTAATTATTCAGAAAATGTTTACAAAGCAAGTAAATGGATCATTTCAGCTAACTTTCTTTGAAAAACGAAAAAATCTTTTTTGTAAAATTAACTTAGTTTGCACCAGGATATTGCTTTTAAGGGGATTCTAGCTTAAAATTTCCTTTTGCAGAAGTGATATTCAGTATGAATGATATGGCTTTCTGCCCAAGATGGTGTGATGTCAGGGGAAAAAGCAGATGTGACCAGAAATACTTTTCTTATTGTTTTAATGCATGTGAAGTCAGTGGGGATCCATGCATTGTTGAGCATTTTGTTAGCACTGTAAAGAAGAAAGCAATCACCTCTTGCCTGTAATCTATGTTCTTATGCTGCACAAATATTCTTTAAAACAGTATTTATGCGAGTGCAAAGAGGAGTTTGAAGGAACCCTTAGAGCACAGTATCCTAAAGAACAATATAGTTAAAACAACTAGGAATGGGAATTCTTCATGTAGCCCCCTATAGCCTGATCTCATAGGTTGGTCATGTGCAAAGCATGCAGTTTCCGTGAAAATGACAACCTTCTGTCAGTCTTAGACCTCATTATTTTGAAAAAAATGGTTATTCTCTTTTTAATGTCTTACTTTAATTCCAGAGTTTGACTTTCAAATTAAAATATAGACCCAGATTCTGCGATGCAGAGAGGTTCCATCTTAGATGTTCACTGTCCGGGCAAGCTTGCATTATAAAGGTTGCCATGTTTGATCTTTACCATCTAATTGCTGACTTTGTGTCAGCCTGTCAGCTTTGCCAAGATTGAGCCGTGCAGACAAGTCATTGGAGGAATGCATGGACCACACAGAGGGAGACCTTGGGAGGGCGTGGAATGGGAGAGGAGGGGGTGAGGCGGAGGCTGACACGGCGTCCTGGTGTAAGACCGTTTGCGACTCTAAACCTCTATTTAGCTTAAAAGCAAAGATGAGACTGATAATTTGATGCAAGGTATGCATTTAAATGTCCAAATATAATTGTTTTAGATTCATCAAAACTGACAATTGTTACAAATTAAATTCAAACTTTTAGATCTGCAGAAATCTTCCACCAAACTGCTCATGAAGCGACCTGTTGCATTCTACGAATATTTAAAATCAAAGGCAATATGATTGCTAAATGATAGTGATTGTTAGCACAGCTAATATTACTAACACAGCTCTTTCTGTTTCCTTTCCACTGTAGAAATATGGTCTTGAATCAGAGATTTTCAAAAGTTTGCATCCCTTTTAAACGTGTCCAATTGAAAACTTAAAAGCCTTCCTGTTATTTCCTGTAGTTTTTGTTTCTCTTTCTCCTATGCAGCTAGAAACACAGTAGACATAAGTTTAAATTTCATTAAAAATATGGTTTAAATTGTTTCTTACATCTTTGACTCCCTCTTAATTTATTTCATACCAGTCACTGGTACCTCAGGATCAAGAGGGAATTTGTCTGACTCTGGTCATTGGCTTATTTCTCAGTGCATCTGAACCTATAACTCATTTTTAACAAACACCCTACAGCAGTTCGTATGGAAATCAGGTCTGGTCAGCTGTCAGAATTATGTTTAGGACCTTCTCACTGAGAGCTGGTCAGCAGTGAATCACATTGAAACCGGCTGCCGACTGCAGCCGCTTATCCTGCTACCAAGATTAATACCCTGTCCGTTTCACAGCCGGTCAGGGCATGTGTGGATGTCCGACTCCTTGATTGATATCGGGCAGGGAATTTAAAGGCCTTGACATTGTCCTATTATAAAAATGTCAGCTGCAAAACAGAAATGTTATGAGTTATGGGCTAAAGTGAATTTTCAAACAGCCCTATTTCCTTTCCCAGGACGGTGCAAGGTTGGGACGTGCTTTTACTGCCCCGTGGAGTTAAGTGGCTTTTTCAGTCTACGTATAAAGCTGAAGCAAGCCAGATGTGCCTGACATTAGTTGACATAACTAAAGAGACCTCCAGTCAAGGAAAAAAGAAACAACAACACAGACGCTTGAATCTTGGATAACGTCTTGCTGGTCGTGTCTCATTATCAGAGTTACCGGCCTGAGTCTGCACAGATTGTTGCTCTATCATCAATGATTGGGAGAAGTGAAAGTGGGCGGGGGATTGGTGAGGTAAGAAGACAGGAGGAGTGAGTATAATCAGCCTGGGTTGTTATTGTTGTGGGAATGGGCCCCAGTGGTACTGGGAATGACCTCTCGCCTTCAAATCAAGTCTGTAGGGAGTTTCTCCTTCTTCTCTGTTGGCTCGTCTCTTTATCCATCCTACAAAATTATGTCAGTAATGACCAGCATGACAGCCTAGACAGCTCTAACTGCACCGTGAATAATGAGCTACAGGTTTACAGTAATCCAGGTTAGATGACACATTTATTATTCTAGACACCTGGGATCCATAAAGGTAGCATGAGGTATGAGGGGAAAAATGGAAAGCAGTTTCAGTTTTTTGTGGGATTTGTTTCAATAAATAAACTTTAATTTCAGCAAAATTGTTTTGTCTTGCTTAGAACAGAAAATTTAATGCTCTTTTTTTAAAGCATAAACAGATGAAATTGGAGAATTTTGTTTAGCCAAAAAAAGGATAACGTGAATGTGATGGTTCACTTCATCACTGGGAGTTTGGGGAGCAGGTTTTAAATGCTGCTGTCTGGAACAACCTGAGTCCTGGATGTAAAACTCTGCAAGATTTAATCAATGAAATGAAGAAACATTCTTTAACTCATGATGTTGTGAGAACAAGCTTGGCAGAGTGAGGAGATTTCAGTTCTTTCTTGTTTATTCCGTTCCTTCTCTCAAATATACAAGGATCCCAAATACAAATGTTTCTAATTAGTGTTTTTTTTTCCATGGAGGGTTGATGGGTTTAACTCTGAGATATTCCACATTCAGAGCCTGCTGAGATGGTTCAGACGCTTTATTATGATGCCTCTCTTGAGAGGTTTACTTGGCACGGCCTGCTGGGTGGAGGCACAGGAGGAAACACAAGGATTATACATCCCAGCCGGCCTTAAAGTGACTGCTAATCCCCCCCAAGAGGGGGCTGCAGGCTGAGGGAGTCGTCTGCCTCTCTGTTACCATCGGTGTGATGCTGTGGTAAATCAATAGGCATAGTTACTAGTGTCATAACTATGTCAATTTTTTTACAAGTTTTAACTTTGCTCTTCCTGTAGACAAATTCATATCTTCAAGGTTTCATAGAAACTGGAGAATTAACCAGAAAGCTATTCGGCTATAAGGAGCTCTGAGTATCAGTACCCCTTTTACTAGTAGTCAGTGTCCCTAGTACTTTTTTATAAAAACAAATTTTTTTGTTTGCAAACAAAGCTGGTCACACAAAAAGCATAAACAAACAAAAGAAAAATTTAAAATGAAATAAAAATCTAAAACTCAACAGTTTTTTTCTCCACAATATTTTGTCTTGTTTAAATAATAGTAAATTACCAGCTCCAGAGTTATGCAGTTGGATCCTTCCATTATTGGTTTAAATTTTTATAATAATAATAATAATAATCAGGTAAATCATACATATCTACAGTACAAACAGAAAATTATGTGAGTCATCTCCGTACATAGCCACAGCTGCCCTGGGAGACACTGGCAGAAGTGAGGCTGTTAGGTACGCACCATAGAGTTGAACATCATATAAGCTAACAATTTAAAAAAACATAGGAGACAATGGAATGAAACCAAATTCATGATTTAAAAAAATAGATGGAGAACGTGATAAAAAGTTATCCTAGAAAGTCAGAAAACCAACAGATCAAGTTGGTGGCCAGCTGTAGGATGTCAGAAATGTAGGGATGCAGCAAATATGTTTCCATTTGAATCATCTTTCAGGTATTTTTAACTAAATTATTGATAATTAGATTAGATCAGTAGCTAAAAAGTGTGTTTTACAGAATTTGAACCAGGTAAAGCTAACGTAATGCCACTAAAGGGGGTTCTTAACAGACATTGTTTAATCAGATGTATTTATATGCATCATTGATACTTTTGTGCAGATTTGGCTTAATTACTGCTCAGAGTAAAAATGTTGATAACTCTCCAAATTAGCTGGTCATCATTTCAGTAAATTATTAATGACAATTAATTTGATAAATAATTTCAACCCTACTGATGAGCTTTTATCTGTTTGAAGTTGGACATAACGTTTTATAAGAATGCGAGTCGATTATTTTTTTATTTATTTTTTTTTTTGCAACAGTAGCAGCAAAAATCTTAATACTTCTTTCATTACCTGACAGGTTTTAATGCAATTTTTAGGTATCAGTTAGGATAACCTGAACCTCTTCATTCTGATCAAATATGTTTTTTGTTTTTTTACTAAATGAGACACCAATACAGTATAAGCAATACTTTGTCATTAATTGACCTAATGGACACATTGCTGCTGTTATTTTAATCAAAAAAGCTCCAGGTGTCTAGCAGCCTTTTCAGTTGCGACATTTTTGCAATTTTGTGTCTCTTTAGTTTGAAAATGTAAAAAAAGCTCTTATTGGAATCAACCTTATTGACTATCGTTCTGAGGTGGGAGGCTTCATAATGACATTGGACGGTCGTGTTTGCCTTAGTAACAGGAGGATAGTGGGATTTGTTGTCAGGTTTTCTGTATATACTCATTTCCTCTGGTCTCCTTTCTTGCTGGCATCTTTACACCAGTTCTGCCTTTTGCCATGGAAAACACTGCTTAGCGTGCTGTATGTGCCTCCTCAAATGTCAATTTGGAGGATTGGAGCATAGTCCTGCTCTGCTTGTTAAGGTTTCCTTTTCAAACAGTATGTTTCATTTACCTCTCCATACCATGAAGCAGGGAAACATTCCTGAAATGCTTAATTTAGCCTTTAGATCATTTACTTTGCTCATACCGCAGCAGACCTCATTTATTCACTGTTCTTTCTACATGAAAGCGTAGTCTTAACATAGGGGGTGTTACCTTTCATGAGGGTGTTTGGTCAAAGTCTCCAAGCGCTCCACTAATGGCCATAACTCTTCCAGATGTCAGCTTATTAACCATGACACCCATTGCTGAGCTCGGCTGGCTCTAAATGGCCCACCCTGTCCTAACTGAGCAGCGAGGGGTCAAAGGGTACAACCTTGCTGCTAACAAGCCAACCTGGGGGTCATTTGGCTTCAGAAGACTTTTTTCAGGGAGCAAATGGAGCGACATTGACCAATACAGTACCCAGGTGTTCTTTGCTCATTGGGCTCTTCTGCACCTTGAGCTGTTACAGCATATAATCCACCATGGACACTACTTTAATGACCACAGTAAAGATGTGACCTCACCTCACAAAAAATGTACTGTTACATTACTGTTGTTATCATATCCTTAATAATAACCTTTCCTGTTACTAATACAGGTGCAGATAAGTCTAAAAAATAATGATAAAAAAATGGATCAGTCCTCTGTTGTTGGTTATTTGATATGGAGATGCATTATTATTATTAAATGTATTACTTTTTGTTTTTGAATTTATTAAGGACTTGTAATAGTCAATATGATTGTAGGCAATATTTGAAACTCGAAAAAGTTAAAACAAATATGAAAAATCTGAGCACAAATATGATGAATGAATGAATGAAATTTTTTTTGGGTTGATAGTTTTTAAAAATTTGCATTGATGGTATAAATTACACTTCCTAACGTTGTTGGTATAAAGTGTTAAACAAACTTTACCGTCACGTTTTATCAGGCTGGGCTATTCTTCCCAGGGTCCAGACCTATTATCTGCTTCATTTTGCCATACACACAATCATGGCCACACCCACTTCACTGAAAAACATATTGCCATAAAGAAAGCACATTTATATTTTGCTGCATATAAAAAGGTCAATAAAAAGAAACCCTTTAGCTAATTAGCTAATCCAGCAGTTTATGGACTTTTTACTTTGAAGTCACCTAACTTTTATGGGTTGCCACTCTGGTTTCATAAAATTAGATCCACCTTTTCAAGCTGCTTACAGAGACTGGGATTCTGTTTCTTGGCCAGAATCCGCCAATTGATGTGTTGGTGTACCTCTAATCCTGTTACTATCTTTAAATGTTCATGCCTTTGCTGTCAAATTCTATAGCATTGGATCATGTATTACTTGTTTCTGTGATCAGTAAGATGCTGTTTTGTGGTAAAACACCAAAAAAAGGCTTGGATTAACCATACCAAACTGTGCATGAACCAGTTGTTGAACATTAAAAAGCAACGTATCACATGGCAGGTTCCTGGATCAGAGCACTTCTCTGAACACTAGGAAAATAAACAAAGGGATCAGCTGCAGCATGAGTTTAGTAAAACAGCAGGAAATGGGTTTCATCTGCAATCAATTAATGTTATCACTTCTGATTAATGGATGCTGAAACCAACAGTTATTGTGCGTATCTTTGTTTTGGTGAGGTGTCATTGGAGAAATGCCGACAACTTATAAACAGCGAATCCTGGGCTCAGTTCCTGTCTGCGCTTCTCTTAAGTTTTCTTCTTTTTTTCCTTTCTCTTCATTTGAAATATTTTCTTTACTTTCTGTCTTATAAAGACAACAGGCATTATAAAGGCAGATAATCCAGAAAACATGGCAAAGTTTCACTAGAATAATTCAGGAAAAGGAAACATTCATACGTGATTTGACTTTGTCATTGCTGAAACAAGCAAAACAAATGTATAAACATGTAATAAACCAGGGAGTATAAAGCTAGCAACTAATTAAGTAAATTGGAAGATTTGGAAAACTCGGGAAGCAGAGTCATGGGGAAACATTTTGTTACTTATGAAAAAGGCTAAATGTGGATAAAAAAACAGTAGTTTAGCATTGAACTAACCTAATACCTGTGGATCCAAGCCCTGAGTAATCGACATGCATTACAGAATCGGTGCCTTTTGATCCAAAGTCAATTAAAGCTGCTTCTCACACTTGGGCTGTGAGTCTTGACTTAAAAACAAAGGTTTTAGGCTTGACATTGATTCCCAGTCTAGAGAACCAGATTTAACTCATGTCAGACTTGAGTGTCATTAATTATTTCATTATCCTCATTCATGCATCAAGCCATTTATATGTTTAGTTTATGTTTAGTTAAACTTAAAGCAAAGTTTATTAGAGGTTGGTGAGTTTCCAAACAAATAGTAGTTGAACAAAATAGCTCTAATGCATTTAATATACAGCGAGAAAAACCCCAGGCTTTTTATGACTTGGCATGCAGAACGCACAATTCATGGATAACTGTTTAGTTCAGATCTCTGACAGATTAATTGGAACATCTTAACAATACTGATATATATGTTGCTGAAGTTAGGTTTTTATATACTGAATATGCTAAATGTGCTTTTCTTTTCTCAAAATGCATTCTGCAGCATATAGCTAAATAACTTATGAGGTTTTCCAATCAAACATGATTACAATCTAAAAGGTCTTGCAGTTTAGATTCTAACCCATCTGGGTGTGGGCGAAGGGGAAACACATAGCTTTAAACACTAAGAAAGGCCTATACAGACATCAGATTCATTTCTATGTCGATAACAGCCAAAGAGAACCAGATATGGGGTGGGGTCCAACAAACTGAAATAGGCCTGAAGCAAAGAGGATGGGATAATGTTCTGCTTTTGATGTGTCTCCTGGCATTGGGATGTTTTGGTTTAAGGTTACTAACAAGTAAGATGGGACTCGAAGTTCTTACTATTATGCAGTAATGTCCTCTTTACTGTTGTTACAGATCTGTGCTACAGATCTGGTTGGAATAAAATATTTTTGTACACATACAGAGTACATACAGAGTATATTATGTTTTAAAATCATCCTAGTGTGAATCATAAGTTAGAAAAAAAAAGTATTTAATGAGTTTACAGCTGCAGGGGTTGGTTCTGGTTACTGTGCGGTGACAAACCATGGGAGAAGAGATAAAGTATTAGTGTAAAAGATCCTTTTGTACTTTGCTTGTTTCTTCTTGCCAGCACAGATGAACATTCAAATGCAGCTGGTGGTTTAATAACCCTTTATGCTGGCTTTCAGAGACCCATACGGCCCTGCTGCTGCTATTGCCTTTCCCTCTTTGTCTTTGTATTGCATTTGGCAGCTCGCCGCCATACTAAAGGTTTCCATGGTGATGTGAATCAACACAAACCTGACCTGTAATTCCCTTCACTGACCATCACTTTTAGCTCATAAATCTTTCTTTTTATTAAGCTTAAGACTTTTGTGTCTTTGTTCATATTGTAAGAATAAAGGAATAAAATGGCACATATGTTTGTCTACTGATTAAATAAAGCTTGTGAAAAAAAAGTGTTTAAAAAGTAATGTTTAAAAATATTAACTGCCCTGTGAGTTAGTAAATCATCAACAGAGCTGATGAAATATTTACGTAATGGCTACAATTTGGTTGGGAATACTGCTTTTATTGCTGGAAATCAATCAACACCATTGTAAAGTGATCAGATTCACATCCTTTTACAGCTTATTGATGAGCCATGAGTAATAGAGTTTGTGTTGCTAATTGTGTAGTGTGGTCTACAGTCGATATTTACTCTCCTAGTTGTGCTAAAAGTGCGTTCAGGAAGGAAAGACAGGAAAGAGTTTGTGTTGGTCTGCTTGTTGAGACATTTGGCCTCTTGTTGCTTTCTGAAGGGATCTTTTCAGGGAGTTTATTGGGTCATTTAACAGCAACGCCCACATCTGTGTGTTGTTTTTGCGAGTGAAAAACACAAACTCATAAAGAACTTTAAAGAAAACATGCAATATCCCCTCCACACAAACACATATCAAATAGGAAGTCAGGGTAATGGAGGCAAAAGGGCTGAAAATAAAGGGAAGAGGGGTTGTTTACGAGGTGTAGGGACAAATTATGGCTAGCATCTACTCTCATTACACTTAATCTGACCGTAAAAATATTTGACATTATCCCAATGGAGATTTAACTGTATGATTTTGCTGTATGATCTGCAGATACTCTGAAGCATGTCAAGGTCCCAGTCAGCTGGAGTTGGGGGTGGGTTTGGGCGTCGATCGTGCTGAATGCCGTGCTGTGTGTTCCTGATGACTGGGAGGAGAGATTAAGTCGTTGGCTAAGTGGAATCCAGAAGATTAGATGATAGCATGATAAGAAGGTGTATGCTTGAGAGCATACGTCTCCTCAAAGGGCCTTCGAGTGAGGAAAAACTAAGCTGATATTTCAGTAAGGCTTCCCCCGCAACAGCATAGAGGGAAGAGGGAGGGGGGCAGGCGTTTGTTTTTATGCTTTCCCATTAAGTAACCGATTTAATGCAATATTCTCTAATACTAATGCAATCCATTTGGATTTAGTAGAGAAGAAAAGACGGACTTTTTTTTGTTATTCTTTTTTATCAGACAAATGTAAGGAACCAGCAACAAGGAAATACTTCCTGCTGTGTTTCCTCAGAGGTCTATTTGAGAAAAAAGACTAAATGCAACAAAGAAATGCAATCTCTGACTGCGTCAGATATACCAGTCAAAGAGCCTGGATATAGAAACAAAATAATGTTTTGGTACAACTTGATCTACGTTATGTATATTTGGAAGTTTGAGTTTTTAGAGTAGTCAGGCCAGTCAAGTTGGAAATTGGCTGATTCTGTTGACTTGGTGCAGCTATACAAAACCATTGTTTATATTTTTTATGAAACATTTAGACTTTATGTGTCAAATAATAACACATCAAAGTATCCAGGTCCCATTCAGGAATTATTTTAGTCTCACAAATAATTGCAGTCCTTTTTAGATTAGATTGTGACTGATAGCTAGTGGCAGTCTGATATTGGAAGGAAGCTAATAAAATCTATGGTCTGCATATGTTTTAATTTTATCCCAGCTTGTGCCTCTGCAAACCAAAAAGAAGCTTCTGCAATATTCTAAACATTTATCATCTAAAACTTGGCTTTGTTTAATTGTCTATTACTAGCTTTAAGCTTACCTTTCGCTCCTGCTATAGATCCTTTTACAATTTAATAAAAAGCTAACATTTATACTCACCTAGATGTTTCAGCTTGAATCATACTGCAACATAGTGTCACACAATCATATGTGGGAAAACATTGCTTTAAATTGATTGTCTTTCTTTGTAAATTTAGAGCTTTCCAACATGTCATGGTCATGTGTCGTAGGAAGCTGCATCAGCCAATACAGTCTCTATTTTACTGTTAAGAAACAGCTGGTATGGGTGTGCAGGTGGCGCAGTGGTTAGCGCGCACGACCCATGTATGGAGGCCTTAGCCCTCGACGCAGGCGACCCAGGTTCGAATCCGGCTGGTGGTCCTTTCCTGCATGTCTCTCCCCCTCTCTCATACCCCCTTTCCTGTCAGCCTACTGTCAGAAAAACGAGCCAC